>VUQK01044142.1:0-13577 GCA_015106715.1 Bujurquina vittata
ATAATATCTACTCGTTATTGCCAGGACACAACTGAATCCTGCCATGGCCGCTCATTTCCTCTCAAATGAAAGGAAATATTGCAGAGGATGAGCCTATTTTTACATTCAAACTGTTGTAATGAAGACGGAACAAAGAAAGTAGCTTAGAAACCGCACAAAGTGACTGAAGAGAGAGAAGATCATGAAGTAAAGAGGACCATGGTGGCGATTAATATGATTTGCCAGAAAATCCAGGTTTCCCTGGTTTCCCAATCATAGCTGATGCTTTGAGCCAAAGCCATGCTGCGAACTGGGATGGCTTCACAATCCCCTAGCTCAGAAGTATTGTTATGTCTCTTGGGTATTATCTTACAAAGCCCATTATGCTGCAGAAACAAAAAGAAGACGACACAGGCCCAGAATTGTAGTAACTCTAGTGTGCACGCATACATATGCAGCGCACACAGCCACACGCTCATACAGCAGTTTAATCTTGCAGACGTGTATTATCAGTATAAATCCCAGCGTGGCCCCAGATATGTGGGCATGCAGCTGTGCACCATTAAAAACAGATGTGACATATTCATATCTTAAATTCTCTGAGACAGATAATCTAAGTACAGTAAATTAAGCAACGTGTAAACGATAAATAAACCAGACCAACATTTACACCACATAACCCACTGAAGCCGATAATGTCGTGTGGACATTCAGTGAATTAAGCTGGTACAGTCAAAACTGCTAGTCCTGTCTGAGGCATATGCACTTGTATATTCATAGATGTACCTGATCTTTCAGCATTTTGACAAGTGTGCACTCAATATAAATGTATGCACTGTGCATATAATAACAGATTGCACTACTGTTCTGCAATCAAGCTTTAAAAAGCTGTAGTTGCAGGCACCACTGTGATAAGATTGTGTCGCTCACTTCTTAAATTTCTAGCCACCCACCATCCAGTTCAAAAGGACATTACAGCATATCCTCTTTAAATATATTACCAGCAGAGGTTTGTAGATAACAGATGTTTTCAAATCACATCATGTAAATACAGCTGAAGTAAGAATTACTGTATATAGAGTACTAAAGACTACAGAGACTGGGGGAGTTCATCTCTGCTCAAAATGACACAATCATGGTGGCTGTTTAAAGCCATTTCAAATCACGCTGCCATGAATCCTCATCTAAAAGCTCAACTTATCCATGTTTTAGAGGCTAGTCAAGACTTTGCTGTAAAAAGAGCCTCAGCTCACTGGAGAGAGAACTTTCCAAACCATGCTGGCAGATCTTCTTTGTAGCCTTACTAACTTTCTTGTGTGAGCTTCTGAGAGTTGCTGTTTTTTGGAGTCTTGGAGATCTGTCAAGGAATATACACTTGAAAGTACCATTCAGTACATGATCCATGATTCCTCATGTTAGATTTGTTTTATACCTTATAAGAATCGAATTACTGATGTACTGTATTTATCCATTACATACAGTTTATCTATGACTTTGAGACTTACACAGACATTAAGGTTACCCATCCTCATTTATTTGTATGTCAAAAAGACTTTGGGATAAGGGACAGCACAGCAAAAGAAACAAAAACTATAGAACTCTCCACTTCAGCTAATGTTGGCATGTAAGCATTTTCAAAGTTAAATCTCTGTTAAAACATACTTTGTTTTTCCATGTGAAGAGAAAAATGAAAAAAAGTTTTCTTAGCATACTTATAATACCAAAATAATCGCAAAGCAAACATTAATGTGAGATCACAAACATGGTGATCTCAAGCCATTACACTTGCAAGTGTCATAAATGCAGCAATTTATTTATTTATTTATATTTGTTTATTTATTTTAAGAATTAATGAAACTGGTGCCCTTAACTTAATAATTTGTTGCAGTCACTGCAATCAAGTGATTTCTGTAACTCTCAATAAGACTTTGTTTGATAATCTGTACCCCACACAGATTCAAGTTACCTTGTGCCAGTAGCAGCAAAGCAGCCCCAGAACCTAACTGAGCCTCCTCCATGTTTCACAGTAGGTAAAGTGTTCTTTTCTTTGCACAATATGCTTCATTTTTGCTTCTGTGAACATTAAGCTGATGTGATTTTCAAAAAGACTCCAGTTTTGTCTTATGTATCCAAAGGACATTCTCCCAGAGGTTTTGTGGCTTGTCAATATGTACTTTGGCAAATTCCCCTCTAGCTTTTTTATGATTTGCTTTCAGCAGTGGTGTCCTCCTTGGGCACCTTCCATTAAGTCCGCTTTGGCTCAAACAGCGACAGATGTTGTGACTAACACTGATGTACCTTGACCTTGGAGTTCACCTCTATTCTCTTTGGAAGTTGTTCTGGGTTCTTTATTTACAGTACATTCGTATTATCCATCTCTTCAATTTGTCAACAATTTTCTTCTTGCGGCCACGTCAAGGGAGGTTGTCTTCAGTCGCATGGACCTTAAACTTCTGAATAGTACTGTATGTGCAACTGTAGTCACAGGACCATCAGGCTGTGTGGAGATGATCTTGTAGCCTTTACCTTTAACATGCTTGTCAATAACTGTTTTTCTCATCTCCTGTGGTACGTGTTCAGTGTGATACAGACACACATATAGCACAGTAACTACTTTTCACCCTTAAAATAGGCAGACTGGCTGATTACAAGTCAGAAGAGTCCTTTGATGCTAATTACAGGGCACACCTTAGTTAAACTTGTCCATAATGTTCTGGTGTAATGAGTATAAAATTGTATTTTCATTAATTTATGGAAGAAAGTCAATAACATTGTAGATGAAATCCCACACGGTCATAACCATTAGGGTTTTCAACACAGACAACAAATATACAGAAAGATATGTATTATTCACAATTAATAATACACTATTTTAATTCATAATTATTTATACAAATTTCCAATTGCAGCGCACATGCTAAGTAAAGAACTAGATATGGTTGCTATTCATGCAGCTTTAGGCCCGGTGAGTTCAAAAGAATGATATTTCTGTCAAATTTAGCATTTACTTGGTGAACAGGTTATTTATGTTTTGAAGCGTGTACGTTGAGAAGAAGTGGAAATCCTGCTATGGTTAAAATGAAGATAAAATTATTGGATGCGTTCATGCACCGGGGCTTAAATTGGACAACTGTATAAACCCTAATATGTCATCACTATGACTCAACATGGCACCTCAGTGTTCATTAAACAGACAAATGATGGCCTGGGCATTGCAGAGGTGAGGCTCTTGGAAATGTTGCAGGCTGTTGCAAGAGATAAAAAGGACCAAGAGAAAGAAGCAGCAATATTTTCCATGCATCCATGTACTTTCTAAATAGGTTTTACTACTCTGAGTTTGTGTTCCTGGTGCCTTTTTGTGAGAGCCTCAGGTCAGAAGATTGGGAGACAAAAAAAATTAATTACAGCTGTGGGAAAATTAACAGATGTCGGACCTGGTTGTCGTTGAACTGTGCGAAGACAGTGGTGCACTGTTAGGAAATCCATGTGTACACAAATGCACACACGGGTTTCCTAAAATGTAAGTTCTACATGTTAAAAAATAGGCAGGGTGACACTCTTGTTCTAATTACAGAGATCCTCTTAATTATAATACCAAATACCAGTAGAGGGTAAGAATTCCTAAAGAATTATGAAGCATGTCAGTGATAAAATTGAGAGTGTCCAAGTATTGGTGATTAGGTGTACAAGAAAAATAAAGGAAGTTAGACAAAAAAAATGAATAAAGAGACATATGGTACAGCACGCATGAAAACGTTATTTTGTGTGATGTTGCTATGGAACAGGTAATTGTGAACATAATTTCTAAACATATGAAATGAGCATTTTTCCTCACAGGTCTTGACCAAGGAAAAGGCCAAACAAGTCTTTCCCACATATTTAACAGGCAGTGACCTGAACACAAAACTTATTAGGTACTAATTTGGTTTTTGGTAACATTTCAGTCTGCTCATGTAGCGCTGATTTTTATAATATCACTTGAGAATTCACAGAATTGGAGAGGATAACACTACTGAATAAGTGAAATTTTATTCATATTTAGTTTCTTTTTGTCTGTTTCCAATGGAGCCTTGAGGATTTTGTCAACGTTTCATGACTTCCTAACAACGCAGCTTTTTTAATACTCACTTGGGTACATGTCTGGGGGTTATTATTGAATTTTGTTACATTATGTGGCATTGCAGAGATTATGCCTTTCCTACTGAAAAGGGGGAAAATGAGTTAAACTCAGCACTATTAGCTATTTGTCTGGCAAGCTGAGCTGAAGTATTTTGTTGTCCAGTGCAGACAATTGATGGATTCTTGATCAGAATCTGTGATGCAGGGTGATTGCTCAAGTAGACTGACCTCAGTGGATGTTGGTAACATCACAAAGCCTGAAGGGAGTATAGCAATGGCCACGGAGATGTTCTTGCATAGTAATGCTCTCTGAGGGAAGTAATGGTATTTCTTTGAAGCTATATTAAAAAATAGTTCACACTGGTTGGCCTCAGCATGCTAAAGTTTCCAAATGTTTATCTAGGAAGAAAATGTTTTCACAAGGGATGAAACTTTTGAACCTTTCAACATGGAGGCAAGCTGTATGGTGACTTCGTGCAAGTGATGCATGTGTGCATGCAGGCACTTAGCTGTGTGAATGCTGGTGCGTGTGTGTATGTGTGTGTGTGAGTGTGTGTGTGTTCTTGTTCTTTTGCATGAATGTAAACATGATTTTCCCAGCAAAAGCTAATACCATTAGTAAGAATGTACAACAATCCCCATGAGTATGTTATCGATGCATAATTCAGCAAGCACATAAAAACTTAAAAATGTGTATCCTTTTTAGTGTTTGTGAGTGTTTTTGGGTGGCAGTAAGGGGAAAATGCATTAAAAATGTTTTTAGAAAACCAAACTACACACTCCTACCTAAACACCCAATCATCCCTTTACTGCAGAGAGAAACTCCACTGCATTGTCAAATTTGTAATTTTAATCACGTAAAACTTTATAAAGGGATCTTTTTATCATGCCTGAAATTTATTCCAACAGCTCAGTATCACTTTAACCACAATTATTTAAGGATGTCTTTTCCATTATGCCTCTGTGAGGTGCCAGCAGCGTCACACTGGAAAACAACTTAGTTCCACTCCCAAGGAGTCCCTAAAAGGGCTGTAATAAGAGTTATTACTTTGCCCAGAGGAAGTGATATCTATGCAGGCTGCAAACACATTTCTTAAAACTGCCACTTACCACATACCTGCTGTTCTCTGTCAGTCCAGATACAGAGTAACTGATATTGATTATAACAGTGCATGATTTACTGTGTTTCTTTCTCTGCTTGCAAAGCTCACAGGGATTTTACAGTTTTATTCAGTCCTTCATATGACAGCAGACATATATATGACAATGGAGCCTATACACATGAATCCAAAAATACTAAAAACAGGTATTGTATTCGTACACAGATTTGTAGTACACAAACATGTGACCTGTACCACAGTGGCTAAATTACTTTTGGATAGGTAGATGGAAAAGTACAGTAGTTGGATATGCTGAAAACAAAAACATGCTGCTTTTACAGAGCAGAACTTGAAGCATTCAGCTCTTTATTCATTAATATTTGGGCTTTAATAAACAACTGCTGAATGGTGAAAAAGAGAGGAAATTATCACTAATCTGATAACGCTGTTTATTTGTGTAATAGGATTAATTGTTCAGCTGTAACTTCTTCGTCCAAGCACCCAAAACTCTGTGGTTTTCAGTTCTCATGATAAAACTGTCTGTTTTTGTGGCAGCTTTTGTATGTGACACTAAATGAGCATTCCACTTTGAGGAGATACAGTAAGGCCCCAGTCACACAGCCATAGAGACTGGTCAGTAACCATCTAGTAACAACTTTTCAGGAAAAATATGTATTCCCGACCGGTTGGCGAGTGGTTGCAAGAGGTTGCTTACTATCACTAGGTGAAACTGGTCACAAAGAAGTATTATATATATTGTTGCCACAAAAACCTTCTTGCGATTGCTTTGGTTGCTAGCAGATTCCCACATTTGTAGTTTGTATAGGAGATGCCGACTTGTCTACAAACACTCGCCAACTACTGGTTAAGCAGTAGTGAAACTGGGAAACTGTGTGCAACACAAACCAGAAATGGAGACCATTTGCCTTCCAAGTAAAGGTTGCTCCTTTTAAAATGTGCTGGCTTAAGGGGTAAGAGACAGCTTTTAATCTGAACACAAATATTCTCCCTTTCCACTTTGCGTCACACTTTTTTAAGTTCCACTACCGCTCAGTAGTTAGCGAGTGTTTGCCGACAAGTCAGCCTTGTCCACGAAAACTAAGGGTGACCATTGCATTCTGCTAGCAACTAAATCAATCCCAAGGAGGCTTTTTGTGTGGCACACTTTTTGCAACTGATTTCATTTGGTGGCAGCCAGCAGGGGGTTCCCCAACCAGTTTCCAGGCCTGTATGGCTGAGGCCTAAGCCAAAACAAAAGGATTAAAAACATAGTCTAATGAAACTAATCTGTGAAATTATACTAATTGGCAGGTAACTTGGAAAAATGATTTTTAATCTCAATGTGCCCTTTTACCTGGGTAAAAGAAATAGTTTCTTTTGAATCATAACTGAAAAGAGTTCAGCAGTATGGGAATGATTATTTTAGAGGGTTTCACATATAAGACAAAGAAAGAAGGAAAGAAAGAAAGGAAGAAAGAAAGAACACTTCAGGTTTGTGCATTTAGCTCTATATGATAACAAAGAACAGTATGCAGGAACCATTCATCACAAGTTTGCAATTCTGCCAGCGAGAAATAAGAATGACAAAGAAGTTAGAACAAGAGAAAGGAAAAGGCAAAGGCAAGTACCCAAAGCCTGTAGTAGCCACTCACTGCAGCCAACGGTCTGTTGCTAGGCTGCATTACTAGACAGTAAATTAAAAGCTTTGGAGGGTAATTTCAACAAATATACAAATTCAGCATTGATGTTTGCTCATTCATCCATTGTCTTATCCATTTATTCCTACTCAGGGTCGGAAGGTGCTGGAGCACATCCCAGCATAGATTGTACAGAAGGCAGGAAAATACCCTTGACAAGCTGCCAGTTCACAGATGAACTGACATGGACACACACTCATTTGTACTCACAAGCACATCTAGGGACAATCTGTGGTCTCATATTAAACTAACATGACACATTCGAACCATGGCAGGTAAAATGGGCAAGTGGATAAAACTCCTTCTTGTTCCCAAGCAGCAGCCTAATGACAATAATTCAAACATGCACATATATACATATACAAAGAAACACTGAATTTTGCCCATTATTCATAAAAGATTAATACCTCAAAGGCAAACAAACTGGTACTCATCTTTGCCAGTTTATCTTCTAAAAATAATTCTGCTTTTAACTAAGTCAACCAAGTTCGCTCATTTAAACAAATGTGTATATTAATAATGATGCATTTCATGATCTAGTTTGCAGGCCATCTAAACTACAGAGGGGTCCTTCCTGTTAATGCCTGTACCTGACTCACTCTGTATGTCTTTAAAAGTGACAGCTCATCATAGATCTAATTTCAGGGACACTAGTCAATGAGTATCTTATACTGACATCTTATACTGACAGTAGATAACTGGACATAAGACAAAAAAACATAAACAAGCATAAGATTTTCCTGTCAAACTGAATAAAATTCATGTTTACTGGCATTAGATTTACATGCTGAGCCGAGCATAAAATAAACGATGATTGAAAGTAGACTGTTTACTTATTAAAATGACCCCAGTGCTCTTCTCACACTGGGTTATGAGAACAGCAAACAAACCAATATGATAATAACTTGC
This sequence comes from Bujurquina vittata, assembly GCA_015106715.1. Classification (NCBI taxonomy): domain Eukaryota; kingdom Metazoa; phylum Chordata; class Actinopteri; order Cichliformes; family Cichlidae; genus Bujurquina; species Bujurquina vittata. The sequence continues at coordinate 7,805 of VUQK01044142.1, forward strand.
TCCTCTTCACATCATCTCTAATCTTTTGTTCATTTTAATCTCTAACATATGAAAAACATTCCCCTTATATTTGTGCATGCTTGTGTGTGGACATATTTGCATGCATGTGTGATTCGCTGAAGTTATGTATCTCAAAAGATATCTAGCGTTTCAGCCACAAAATGCGAATCACTTTCCCTACCTCGGCAGCCTTCATCCTTCCAAAGTCGACACTGATTCAGAAATACACCACCGTAAGCTCTGCCAGTGGGGTTATGCCAGACTCAGAGGAAGAGTCTTTGTGAACCGTGACATCCAGGTGAAGAACTGCCTGTTTACAAAGCAGTTGTTCTTCCCACTCCAGTGCAAGAGGCACAAACACAGACCAGCTATGAACACAGATTGAGTAAGCCTGGATCCCATCAACAGACATCCTGGCTCTAGGAAATCGTGCACCTTTAGGTGGAAAAAACTAAAGAGAAAACAGAAGTACAGCAGGACAAATGACCATCTAAGGCTTTTCCTAAACTATCATCATTCTACTGTGTGTCAAGTGCAATATGTTCATTACAGCATTCAGCATAGCCTATCACTGTGTATATTTTCAACAGTAGTGCATACAAGCTACAATTTACCGAAAACGTGAAGTTTATAAAAACACAAATCTATAAACTGCATCTTCATAATCTGATCGACCAGTATCAGTGCAATATCTACGCAATCGCCTGTGTATGCCAAAGCAGCTCTCTCTCTCCCTCGTTGTTTAAGCCAGGTTGGGGTTCTTGTACCTGGTGGCACAGAGATGCAGTGGTTAGTAATATCACGGAGCTCAAACCTGCCAGCCAGCTGAGGCCATTCTGCGTGGCATTTGCATGCTCTCCCTGTGCCTGTGTGGATTCTCTCAGGGTACTCTGGCTCTGTACCACAGTTCAAAGATAAGCTTGTTACGTCAACTGGTTAGTCCAAATTGGCCGTGAGTGTGAATAGTTGCCCTGTGATAGACTGGTGGCTTGTCCAGGGTATAACCTGACTCTCATCCAAAACCTGAACTAGATAATCAGCGAAGAACCCTGCTTGTGTAAGTCTTGCAATATACAAGTATACACACACACACACACATATATATATGTATATATGCAAATAAATGTTGGTTTAAAAGCTTATTCTGATTACACTGCCATTTTCCAATACAAAACCATAAAAGCACCCATGTGATGCAACAGATGAACATAAAATTGCTGGGCATTTGTTAGTGTTTACATTCATATGCTTGATCTGTCTAATTGTGCAAAACTAGCAGAATTTATTAATAACACTGGGGGCATAACTTTTAGCATGCGTGTTTAGATTTTTGATTTTGAAAAACAAAATTAGCATCTGTTTAAATACAAACAGATGATCAAATAATGATTAAAACAATTAACAATTAGAGAATCATGGCAAGGAAAATTAGATGAGTTAGATGAGCATAATAAATCACTTTTATGTCAGTTGGCTAAACATGAGGCTAGCCAGCAGGCAGTTAGCTTTTTGCTAGAGAAAACAGCTAATTTAGCCTGATATTCACAACTTGTCATTTTCACATCCTTGCAGTTTAAAAAACTGAGACATGACATGTTACTAATTATTAATGATTTAGAGTGCTAACAATGTTTTTTTTCTCTCTTTTTTTTTCTCGCCAGGTCCTGCTTTTCTCATATTCCCATGCGCCCAGTCTTTACACGAATCAAACTATGCTAAAATAAGTATATGACCCAGTGGCTGTACCTTTTTATATAGAATACAAGCAGCATAAATCTTCTCATGCAACTGTCTGTGGGAAACCAGGCCTATCCAAAAATATTAGACTATTTCTTTTAACTTAAAGAACAGGAAATAAAGCATGATGATGCACCATAAACTGCACTGTTGACTCATTGTTGACTGGCTTGCTGCAAAACCGCTTCAACAATGACCAAATTCAACTGTGTGAGTGACTTGTTTCATCACAAGTAAAAGCAGCTGAGTTTTCTCAGCAAAGCAACAGTATTCGAAAATTGCTGGATCAAAGCATTGCCTGTAACGCTGTCCTTGAAATCAAGTTGAAAACAGGGTTGGAAAATTAACCATGGAGCCTGTCTACAGCCGTAAGCTCTCTGTCTCCTTCTACCTAGTGATTCCATCACAGAGCTCAAGCAGTAATATAGTTGATGCAGTCCCTGCCCGGAGGGGGTAATGAAGTGTCTAAGGGCTGACCGTTCCTGACCGCCAACAAGACAGCAGGTGTGAGCAGTGAGGAGTGTGAATGTGTGTGTTCGTGTGTGTGTGTGAGAGAGAGAGAGAGAGAGAGCGAAAGAGATACTGCATACAATTCTTCACTATGAACGAGGCTCCTAACCACAAGTCCGGATCAATTAGTTGGCCTAATCGGTCCCTCTCTGTTAGCCATGAAATAAGAAAAAAGAAAACCTCGGGTTTACCCTTGCATATATCATCTTTAGTGCCACATCACTGCCATCTATCAGCCTCTTTTGCTCTCCTTTTTGCTTTCTAGCTCCAGCACTCTTTCATTTTCCTCCCGCTCTTCTAGTATCTATCCAAGCCATCTCTCCTTTAACACTACATTTATGCGCCGGCTTGGTAAACGGTAATCAATGTCTCACAATGGTGGACTGCTTCATCTAAACGATTTTTCAGGAGAGCTGTGTTTGTGCGCACGTTTGTGTGTGACAAAGGGAGAGATAAAGCGCGAGACACAGACCGCAGAAAGGAAAGACAGAGAAATAGAGCCATTGCTCAATGCACACACATCAAGCTTTTTATGTAAGTAATCTTACATTTTGTGTATCTATGTGTTGAAAAACATGTGAAAATGCTGGCCTGCAATTGGCACTGACTTCAGAAGCTCACTGTAATGCATTCACTTTTGGTACATAAATCACAATCAGCCTATTCTGCCATCTGGGTTACTGCTACATGGCCCTTGTAATGTACATGCTGGTTAGACCACCAACTGAATAAATGAGGAGTCCAGGATACAAAGCAGATATGTGTCTGTAATGGACACTAGGACAGCAAATGTATTCTTTTTCCTTCTTTTCTTGGAGAGAAAATGTTTCATATTCTGTATCACCTATTGTGTGTGTGTTTGAGTGTGTGTGTGTGTGTGTGTGTGTATACATATTCTTGTATATCCGTAAATCAGGTCATCTTAAAATTGTCTAAATAGCCTTGCAGAAAACAAAAACCACAAAGTCCACAGTGACTGCATGCATAAAATACTGTAAGTTCAGTAGATAAAGGAATCATTTCACAATTACAAAACACACACACACACACACACACACACACACATAACCACCAGATGCCGCAGAAAGTGGAACATTCATTCCAACATGGCAGAAAACTAGTAAGCCGCCTGATTAATGTTTAAAGTAATGACTGAATAGTTAAATGTTCAATAAATCTTCCTGAACTTGCGCTGATCTCTACGTCAACCAAATGCTATCCTATAATGTAACGTCTTAAATCAATTTTTCAAACACAGGGTCAATAAAGGTCACGGCCCTCACCTAGAGGTCCTGTCTCTTTGACAGATTCCTGTACAGATCAGCATCTAATTGGAAAATTAAAGTCATTGATTAGCTACTGGAACAACAGGCATTTCTCTCACTTCCTCAAACACCAATTAGCTGAGGATAAATGGTCAGAAGTCTCACAAATACACACGCGTCCGATGTTCATACACACACCTATACATGAAGGCAGAAATCCACATGCACAAAGTCAAGAACGTAGACACCTTTAAGGAGTAAACTTAAGCATTTCTAACCTCAGCCAAGGTCACCGAGTAATATCCTATCTTAAAGTGTATTGTAACCCCACGGTCACAAATCATATTCTGCAATATACACAAGTCCTCCAGTTAGGATCAGGTTATATTTCATCCAGATGCCAAGATGCAGGATCTGCGTTCCTACAAAACACATATTAAGCTGGAATGGAAGGAATTTGATCAATCTTGTAGTTGTGAAGTACTTACACTACAGTGTCTCTGAAATCGTGGGAAGCAGCAACCACTAAACTGAGAGTACATTTGCCTGTATCTACACAGGGATGGTTTCATAAGAATAACAAACATCAAATAATATTTAAGCAAATCTGAATGTCAAGTGGACAAATAGTTTGGGACACTGAGCAAAATAAATCAATTTAAAAGGAGGCAACAAAGCACAATGAAAGGTTGAGAGGAAAAGAAGCTGAATTCTCAGCCAGTAATTGCTGAGATGTGCATGTTGCACATAATTTGGATCTTGTCCAGTAGAATGTGTTAAACAAACAGGATAGAAATTGCTGCTGATGCTAATTTGATTTGTGAATATCTATTAGATCCACATGAAGTCTGAAAATGATTAAACTATCAAAGATAAATGAGCAAACCAAAAGTAATTGGCGGTAATAGGAAAACAGAAAAGGAAGGCAAACAAGAAAGGGCCGATGTTATATTCGCAACACTTTTTGTCTTTAATGAGACTTAAACGTTTTAGTCTAAATAACTATCTGTGAATGGTCATCGTTACATTAGTAGGATAAGAGAGTTCAGAGTTCTGGTTTGTTTATTTATTTATTTAGATGCTAGAAAGCTTTTAAGTCAGCATCCATTCAACAGCATGGCTTTAGTGCACAGTGGCACGGATCCAAGTTCCCCAGATGCATCCTGTTGGCGCATCAAGTGGCTGCAGTCCTCGGAAACCCATCTCAGTGTGCAGGAGGTGCGTGCAGTTGGTTTGCACCCACCCCCCAAATTTCATTTTATGTGTTGTTGCTGCTAGGCTCATATGCATACTCACAGTTAGACTGTTCATTCTTATGACCACTACAGTGAGCTCAGTTTGTAGCAGTGAGGAATTTAAATGTCCAAATCCATTCCGCACGAAGTCTGTACACACACCATAGCCCACTACTCCTCTCCAATTTCACACTGAAGATTTTGCTACAAATGCATGCGACGAAATTACGATGGTGCAGTTCTGTCTCAGAGTGAGTGCCCGATCGGGCACAGTTTTCGGTTTTACCTTAACCTTATGATCGTTAAGAGTAGTCTGATTACTGTTTAAATCATTGACTGTGATCGTCTGTCTTTTGCGTAGCGCTCATTACCAACTGCTCACCAAATGTTAAACGTGTGACAAGTGTCAACAAGTTAGGAGGTGATAGTCAACCTTGGAATAAATATATAAAAGATTTAACAAAATGCAAAAGCACTAATTTCCTCTCTCAGTACAAATGCACGCACACAGACACACTAATATAGGAAAAAATCCACTGCACATTTCTGCAGTTTCCCCCCCATTTGCTCCTACAGTGAAAAGGTAAAGGGCATTTTCCAAGTCAGGCAGAGATGTATCTTACAAGAGCGTGCCAGCGCACGGTGAACTTTCTCATTAAATTAAAACAAAGTCCTACCTTTGCTATCGTGTAGCGAGAACAAATGCTTTTGCCTTGACAAGTTGCAGAGGGACACGGGTAACGGTTATTCAAGTTGCCGCTTCTCCTGGAATTAAAGGTAAACGATTCCTTGTGAGATGAAAATCAGACGGACAGACGCTGTGCTCGCCCTGTCTGCAGCCGCGCTGCGCGTCTGGAGTCTCTGTTCCGATGAGCGCAGAGAGAGCAAGGCGAAGCCGCTCTCGGAACGGCGCGGTGTGGAAAGCCCCTGGTGGTGATGAAGGGAATCTACCGATGAAGTGGACGAGAGGAACGGGAAGAGAGAGGGGGGGGGGGGGACAGGGGGGGGGGGGGGGGCCGGGGGGGG
>VUQK01044143.1:0-16886 GCA_015106715.1 Bujurquina vittata
AAACACAACGTTGTGGGCTGCGTGAACCCGAAAAGTAGTCACGTTTCTCCGTGTCAGGTTACGTCGTAGCATCAGAGCAATTCCCGGAGCTGCTTTCTCTGCAGACCGCAGCCATTACTCTAAGGACCAGCGCGCTGAGCGCACGTACGCACATGCACACGCACGCTCTCACGCAGTTGCCCGATGGCGCTCTCAGCTTAAACCCGGAGAGCGGAGAAAATGATTTCATATCAATCAACAAGGCTTTAAAAAATGACAAGAAAATGAAAGTTTATCTATAATTTCAGTTCGTTTTAGTTAGTTTTGGAAACTCACAATACCGTTTTAGTTACCGTTTTTTCCTTTTAATTATAGTTTTTATTTATTTCAGTTAACGACAATGTTTTTCCAATTTCAGTTTTCGTTATTTCGTTCGTTTTCGTTAACTATAATAACCCTGATGCTAACTCTGGTGTATTTACAGTAATGTTTACTGAAGTTCACTGAAATAAATGAACCAAACACAGTTGTATTTGAAATGTTATAAATTAAAACACATGGCCACATTTTAGTTTTACTATTTCAGGAGTTTGTTTTGATATAATTTGAATGTAATCTCTGTGAACACTGCATTAAATTAGTCTGTAAATTATCCTTCGTATGATTTTATATTTTGTTATTCTATGTTTGTTTGTTTGTTTGTTTGTTTTTCAAGAAGCCTGGCATGACTTATAAATAAATATAAATAAAACACCTGAAATTTCAACAAACTGTGAAATTAAAGTTTTCATCCATAATTGAAACCTGTGGTATTGGAAATGCTAAAGATCCTCTGATAAAGTTACAGATTTCTGTTGAACCTTCAGATGATCTCATAGAAAAAGTCAGGCAGCCTATAAAAATGTATTTGACTTATGTATTCTTTCAAATATTACCATTGAGAATTGAGAGGAAAAATGTATTTAAAGTAAATGAGTCATTGTTTAAATTGCCAAGAATTTAAATTGTTACCACCCTAGTATAGCAATCCCTGTAATGTACTGTACATGTTGTACCGTACAGGCTAAGCAGCTGTACATGAGAGAGCACAGGCTTAGTGCCAGATCAGTTAAAATATTATTGAATACCTTGGAAGATTGGGAGGCTTCAGTCTGCACAGATGTGAGAAGTAACTGTTTGCATACTGGTAAATCATCATTCACAAAATACTGTTGTCAGACAGTGAATGGTCTATATTACATGATCTGACCACCTTTAATGATTCCACAGGCCAACATTTCCTCAGTGCCAACATGCTAATCTGTTTGGGAGAGTGCAGAAGCAAAGGATTTTTGGCATGGCCATATGGACTTCATGTTCCTTTACTTGGCAGCAATGTGTTCTTCACTGATAACTTTTTAATCAAACGATTTTCTTTTAAAAGTTTAGGAGCTAGCTGAAATGAGATGTACCGTACACCTATAGTGGACTTCCCTGAATCCACTTTCTGATGTTGTAGACTAAACTTCATCATCAAACGTGAAATCAAGAGGTCAAATTTAATAATAAATTCTAAATGTATATGTGTGTATGTATATATATTTTTTTCTCTTCTTCCTTCTGGACAAGAGGGCAGCTTCGAGGAAGTCATGAGTGTCGCTTCAAACACTTATTCATCTCCTTGATTTTCCTCAACTGTTTTGCTCTTTCGAGTTAAAAGTGTGTGTTTTAATCTACAGTCGTGTAATCTTCCATCCATCCCTCCATCTCCCCTTCCCACCCCCGACTCAGTCTGGTTAATGAAGGACTTTTTTGTTGCTCACTCAGAAGATGACACAAAATCAAAGATTCATCATAAAAAAAAAGAAATGTTTTAAGGCATAACCCTGTTCACAGGGTTTAGGCCTCATTTGGAAACTAACATGCAGGTAGGGATAATGAGGATGTCCAACTCTGTACTTTTGCCATGTAATTAAATTGTTATACATTAGCAGCTTCTGATGATTTTGGTTTTTGAATAATGAGTAAGAAATCGCTCACCAATTCTGGATACCTGGGGCTAGTTACATAAATCTGTGTATATTTAAGACAAAATTGTGTGCATAGACATTATTTTGGTCAGGTTTATAAAGCCGTACAATGGCATGGTTCTCTTTTGTAAAGCCCTGAAATTGTGTCCACATGCAAAAGCCTGATTCGACTCTCATCTTTAGAGGTTTCAGTTAGTATGAAACTGAAAATTATTATAAAAAACTTATAAAACTGAGGGAAGCAATTGTATTTTATTTAGTGGTATCAGTTCTGGAATCATGAACAGAACAAGAACTGCTGCATTAAAAAAAAGTAGCAGCAAATCTACTTGCTACTTGCTGTGAACATGGGTGTAGCTATTTTTAGCACTGCCAAACCAAATAATTAAATAAAATTATTAAATTTAATAATTGTGTGTGTGTGTGTGTGTGTATACAGGAAAAAGTAATGCTAAAAAATGTAAGATCTGAGAAACTAGTAGTTCAGCTTTATGATAAAATAACTTTTGTCACTTTTTTCCCACTTCACCAGCTTGACTTGTTCTAAAAAAAAAAAACATTACTACGAATGATCAGAAGTTAGAGTCAGGTACTCACATCCACGCACGCATTCTTCATTTATAAATCTAATGCATTTATGTGATGAAATTGTGTGTGCATTTTTTTTGTTTTTTTTTGTTTTAGTTTTGTGTTTTGTGTGTGTCCCTGGTGTTCCATCAGGCAGTTTAGGCAGGTGTTTCAAAAGTAACTTCTGAGCCTGATGATTGCCAGAATGTCTTTCTATGTAAAATGAGCAGAGAAGAAGTGCATTGTGCTTCCTGCTTTTTGCAAAGGAGGTGTCATCTTGGACACAAATGTGGCCTGATGTACATCCGCAGAAAAAGAATTATTAATATACTGCAATTTACACCTCACAGCTCTGAAACTTGTACCTCTAGTTATGCAGTGAAGTTGTCAAGAACGTACCCCATGGCAAGCCTTTGGTAAGAAATGAAATTCTAGATGGAAAGTTTCTCATCATTTATAAGTTTGAAACACAGGCAGAATCTTCATAATAAAGCTGAATGCACAGGAATTTCATATTTACACCAAAAAACTAAAAGTCGCGGGCGTGTTCCTTAGACAAATGGAATGTAAGGTATTTTGCTGCTGCTGCTGCTGTTGTTATTGTGCCTCTTTGTTTTTCTTACTTAGTACTTCAGTATCCAGTAGGAAAAAATGAGAACATGTTCTAAGGATTTTCCCCCTCACACAGTGTGAGAGCAGATGGCTGATGGCTTTTTTGTCCCACTGATAACTAGTTGGGCATCTCTGGGGGGACTTTAAATTTCAGTGACCAACATTGCAACTGCCCACTGAAAAGCACTATCTAAGCTAACTCAGTCATTCTCCTCACTGACAAGCCATGCAATCTAACTGAGTGTTATGGCATTGTTAAAGCCCATAAATGTACTTGTGAGATTATGGAGCTGCCATTGTAAAGATGTAAATAAATGAGTATCTTCTCCCACACAGGCTTCGTAAACTCCCCAGAGACAAGTATCGTTTTCTATCGTCATATAGAAGACTCACTTAAAGAGGTGTGTCTTCTTTAGTGTAATCCTGTGGCTTTCATATTATAAAACGGTATGTACATTGCAGCCACTGGAAACTGCTAAAGTAGATTATTGAAACACTGTTGCTGAGATAGCGATCCACCCAGGATCTCCCTCTTACTGATCCCTAGGCTGTCATTAGGAAATATAAAATTGTCCATAATTTACATTTTAACACTTCCTGAAAGACACAGACCCATTAAAAGGCCCTCAGGAGGAGTCTGAATGTAGTTTATACTTTCATGAATCTTCCAGAAGGGCTTTTACAGGCTCTGCCTGGCTGCATGTGCCAGATAGCTGCAACAGCTGCAGTGCAGCAAATAAATGGTAATTAACAAAATAAACAAATTTGTTCCAAAGGATACAATGATAATGACATTATCTTTTTGGGCAGCAGACTATTTTTCAGGAATTATTATTGGGACAGGCAGACAAATCTGGGGTCAGAATTTGTGTTACTGCCAGGTGTTTGTGATATTTTATTTGATAAATCATTCTTTTGTTTTTGTAGGTTCATATATTTACTACAATAATGGGTAATTACCAAAGTAATTTATAGCATGTTTACTTATTATCTTAATGTGTTACGAATGTTAAATGAAATACAACCAGTCAATCAGCTAATCATACATATATATACATATATATATATATATATATTATGGCATGCCATTTAGGAAATTATTTTACATATACTACAATAAGATGTTGAGACAATAAAGGTCTCAACATCCTGATTGATTGAAACTCATGAATTGCATTATATCTGAATCTATAGAATGAAACTTGAATATACTGAATAAAGGTCTGAATGTACTGAATAAAACTTAAATATATTGAAGGAAATTCAGAATATGCTGAATGAAAAAAAACTCAGGTAATTCAGGTTTTCCCTGGCTTTACAAAATGGCTAGAGTATTTCATTACTTTGGAGAGCTTGACAACTGTTTTGCGACGGCTGTTCACACCATAAATGGTACAAATAATTTGGATTGTATCACCTCGCAGATCATATTTTTATCATTGCAATATTTCTAGTGCTTATCTTGAACAAGACCCCATCGAGCCATCGCAGAGTGGGCATGCCACCCTTTTCTGGCTGAGGATCATATCCTCAGACTAAGAAGTGCTACTTCTCACCACCTGATCATCAGAATCACATCATTCACAAAAAGCAGAGTTGAGAGTCTGAGGCCACAAATGCAGAGGCCTTCTACCACTTTGTTACACCAAGACATTCTGTTCGTAAAAATTCTGAACAGAAACCGTCTCAAAGGGTCGCCCTGGTGGAGTCCAACGCTGACTTATTGCTCTAGCTGCAGTTGTACCGGGACTGAATGGCTTGTAACAATGAGCGAGACACTCCATTACTTCCGCAGCACCAGGCACTCTCCCTCGAGTACCCTCCCAAGAACTGTCTCCAGGATGGGGCCCAATAACCTTATCTCAGGAAGGGTAAACTGTTTCTTTGGTCTTTTTACCATAAGGGTTGTCTGAAATGCTCTTTATCTGGTCCCTCACCCAGCACCAATTTGACCTATTGACCCCACCAGGGGCAAAAGCCTCAGACAACAAAGCCCCTGGGATCATTGGGCTGGACGCTGTTCCAGTCTGGAGATTCTCTTAGAGAGAGGCAGTGAGCTGGAGTGGATATCCTTGTATCCCCTCAGCTTCCTGCCTGTACGTCGTAGTTTTCAACAGTGGAAACTGGTGAGACCTGGAGGGGCATAATGGGGTGTAACAGCCTGCCTGACATGAACCTGAGTGGTGTTCTGTTATTGGACTTCTGTGCAAACCACAGTTTGTCCATGATGAACACCATGTTTGAACATAAGGATGTCCGTAAGTGCGTGTGGCACCAGTACACAAGATAAATGATTGATTTTATAATCATATAATCACTAAGGTGAAGAGAGGAACTGAGCTGTCAACTGATCACCACCTGGTGGTCAGTTGGATCAGTAGGGAGGATGCTGGATAAACCTTGCATACCTAAGCATATAGTGAAGGTGCACTTGCAATGCCTGGCAGAGGCCCCAGTCCATAAGATCTACAACTCTCACCTCTGGCAGAACTTCAACAACATTCCAAGGGAGCCTGAGGCTTGGTTAGCTTGTGAGAATTCTGAGGCAGGTGACAAATACTGACAGGCCAAGTGGAACGCGGCTTGGGTGGTGGCTGACGCAAAAAGTCATATCTGGGAGAAGTTTGGTGAGGCCATAGCAAAAGACTTTCAGTCTGCCTCGAAATGATTCTGGCAAGCCATCAGAGGACTCAGGAGGGGAAATCTGTGTTTTACCCACTTGGCGTACAGTGCGGATGGGGTGCTTCTGACTTCAAATGAGGATATAGTCAGGTGGTGGAAGGAATACTTCAAGGACCTCCTTAATCCCACTGACATGCCTTCTGTAGTGGAAGCAGAATCTGGGGACAAGAGGGACATCTTGCCCATTACTGGGGGTGAGGTCACTGAGGTAGTTAAACAACTCCTTGGTGGCAAGGCTCCTGAAGTGGATGAGATTTGCCCTGAGTTCCAGAAGGCTCTGGATGTTGTAGGGCTGTCTTGGTTGGCACGCCTCTGCAAGATCACGTGGAGCTCTGAGGCAGTGCCTCTGGATTGGTAGACTGTGATCCCTGATAGTTGGCACACACCCTCTGGTCCCCCTATCAGAGATCACACTCCTTAACCTCCCTGGGAAGGTCTATGCCAGGGTTCTGGAAAGGAGAGTTTGTCCGTTAGTCGAACCTCAAATTCAAAAAGAACAATTAGGCTTTTGTCCTGGTTGCGGAACACTAGACCAGCAATATATCCATTCAAGGATATTTGAGCATGTGTGGGAGTTTGCCAGTACAGTCTACATGTGTTTTGTGGACCTGAAGAAGGCATTCCACCATGTCCCAAAGGGCGTCCTGTGGGGGGTGCTGGTGGACTATGGGGGCTCTGGCCCATTGTTATGAGCCATTCAGTCCCTATACAACTGCAGTAAGAGTTTGGTCCACTGGCAATAAGTCTGTTTCGTTTCTGGTGGGTGTTGGACTCCGCCAAGATTCCATTTTGTCACCAGTTCTATTCGAGCTTGCATTGGAACAACTCGTAGCCGAGTGTGAAGCGGCAGGTATGAGAATTAGCACCTTTAATGTGAGACCATGGTCCTCAGCCAGAAAAGGATGGCGTGACCACTCAAGGTCAGGGATGAGTCGCTGCCCAAGTGGAAGAGTTTTAAGTATCTCAGGGAGAAGGGAGTGGGAGATTGAAAGATAGATTGGTATTTCGGCTGCAGTGATGTGGATGCTAGATATAGTCAGGCTCACCTCGAGAAAAGGCCTGGGCTCTGGAACCAGTTTGCTGGAGTGGGAGATCTGGTTTCTCTGCTTAGGCTGCTGCCCCATGACCCGGCCCCAGATAAGTAAAAGAAAATGGATGGATTGATGAGCAAAGTCAAAGAACTTCATTTTGATGTACATCCAGTGTCATAATAATATTTCTTATTCCAGGTAAATTGACACAAATCGCAAGTTATGGGTATTTGTGTTTCATGGATAAGTTGATGGCTATAGCCGCTGCATTACGTTGCACAGACAACAGAGTGTCAATTGCTATGCAACTTTACCAGAGTGCTATTGATATCTTTGGACTCCCACATCATGTCAGGGGTCATGCTGGCAGTAAAACATAAAGATCATTTTTTCACCTTTGTTGACGGCATGTCATGTGCTTCAAATGATCTATTAGTTTGTGAAATTAGTACTATTAGTATGTTCATGATGTAAACTGTATTTTAGTAACACTAAAAAGAATTTTCATAATGTTGAAAACATACCTAAAGTCCAATGCTATTATTTAGGGAAAGATAATCTGTAATTTGCTAGTTAATCAAATTAACTAGCAAATAGAGAAATATATTTTAAACTCTTACATGTAGATATTTTACATCCATCCATCTGCAAAATTCAATTCAATTTTATTGATTGAAAAAAATGAAACAAAGTACACAGAACACTTAATTTGTTAGAAAGACATAGCAGTACTCATAGGAAGGAAACAATCTTCTATACTAATAGAGCTAAGCAACACTGAGATTTAAAAAAAAAACAAAAAAACAATGAGAATGTCCCTGTGTATAAGACATGAAAATAGCTTTGAGTAACCTGTTTAATGACTCGTAGTTGCACACAGTGGTTTAGAAACATCTAGCTGAAAATCGGAAAATCATCTTATTAAGTGAAACAGAAATGGACAGATCAATTAGTATAATAGAATATACAAAAAAAAGCCTTAGAAATTTCTCTACAGACTGTTTATCTGTTTATTTTTAGGTAAGGCTGTAACGTCATATGTTGTGATGATATAATGTTCATATTTTAAGCTTTGACATAACCAGTGTTAACCATATCACTGTCACATTTATGGACAGTGGGTACTTAGATGGTAGTGCTGGAAATACCCCATTATAGCAGTACTGAGATGAGACTGGCAGTCCCCCTTTCAATTTGCAGGGTTACTGTTTTGAGGGGGCATTTTCATCCAAAATACCTTCCTTTTTCAAAGTCTAACCAAGACGTTTGTAAAACCTACAGCTAACTAGTGTGTTAAACTGAAAATTGGCTTTTAAAACTGTTTAAAGTGGGTTGTAATTTTTCTCTGCATCCAGCACTTTACTTTGCTTTTAGCAACTAAAAGCTAAAAGGTTCATGTTGGTGAAATAATGGGACACAGGCAGCATTTAAGAAAACAGCATTCTATGTCACCCTGGGATGATAACGCGTTGCAGAAGCAACAGTGATGTTGTGGCATCTTCTCTTGGGTGCTAAATAATCTAATGTTACTATGGGTCATATCAGTAATATCCCATATAGGCATGAAAACTGATTACAATGCAAAATGAATTGCTTCACTTTTTTTTTTGAATGAAACAAGACAAAAAATGCATATGCAAAAGAAAACAAAATCCTCATCAAATCTACAATTGAGAATACAAATCAAGCTCTTCCAAATTCAGGTGAAATTCTTACCTCAAAATCCATGTCTGATTTGAATGACTTGTATACTACATGAACTGGTATTCAAAGGATATTTTGGTTTTGCACTGGCCACTGGAAATCTGCAGTTTGTGATGAACTCATGACTAGTATAATGGTACAGAAAAAAACCCACAATAATGTAAAGAAGGAGAGGTTAAGATGCCTCAAACTACATTAAGCTTTATACAGTATATTTTGAATGTTAAAATGAAGCTGTAATTTGAAAGTAATGCATACATCTTATACGTGTTCAATCTATCCAGTGAAGACCACAACAAATTAAAGTCAGGTGGATGCAGAAATAGCCTAGGATTTGTACTCAGTAGCCATAACAAAGAAGGGATGCAATGCAGGTGCAACTGCTAGATTTAGATGTTTTTTGTTGTTTTTTTCCAGGAAACATTGTTACCAAATGCAGCTTCAGTGTGTCTCTGGAGTTTGCATATTGGGGTCCTATTCTGCCTGCCACACGCCTTTACATGACAGTGCAGTGCGACCATAAAATGGACCCCGCGGACTCCGACCTGTATGAGGAGCATCAGGCCATTAATTCTTTCCTGAGAGAGACTGCGGTTAAAGCTGTGGATTGCCTAAGAATGTGAGTCTGTTTAGTTGCCCTTGCCTGCCCCTGGGGGGTCCTCGGCAATGCCGCTCACCGCTTCAAGTCTGAGTCCGAGTCCACCCACAGTTCCATTGCCTCCGTCTGTTAGACCAGAGGTCAGAGTGGGCGTATTCTTTCTCTCGCTGCCGCAGTGAATCAGATCGTCCATATCATTGCTGCTGCCGCAGCAGATCAGGTCATCCACATCATCACCGCTGCCACAGCCTGCTTCGCCAAGGAGGAAGCATGGCTGTCCATGGTGGAATCAGCAGCCTCTGGCTGCCAGCACCATGAGCTCTGCACAGCCCCAGCCTGGGACGCTGCATTCTGTGCAGCCTCAGCTCCCTCCTGCTTGCCTGCCCATGAACTTTTCTCCTGTAAGTAGGTCTGAATGTCTCCATAAACCTTCTAAAATGGCTGTTTCTGTATTAAAGGAGGACACTAGTAACTCCGTAAAGCATAAATATGTAAAGCTGTGTGATCAATGGCTTAACGGCCCTGTGAGTAGTACAGGGAAGCCATAGCACATAGACTACATAGACTGATATCTGATTATCCTTGGTTTCTAAAAACTTGCTCCCCTGCTCCCCTTAATTAAGAACTTTGCCAAAGACCAGACCAGCCACAGACCAGCCCAGCTGCGCACCCATTCCTGTTCTGTGGGTGGGGGCAACCAGGGAACCTCAACGAGTAGCAGAAGACCCTCAAACGCAGCCCATCATCCAAAGAGATGGCTGTGCACCCTGCAGAGCGATCCCAACTTCTTCTTTATTCATCAAAGCTAGCAGGAACACGACACCAGCCTTTTCTCTGGAACTTGAAAAAAAGGGCAACTGAACTTTTTTTTTGTTTCTTGATGACCTTTCACCTCCCATCCAAAAGGCTTCTTCAGAATCAGGTATTTAAACCCCAGTTGGTGTAGTCCCCTGAAGGTGGTTGTGACCCACTATTGTTCATGTGCACAATCACATGTGCCAAGGTGTGAAAGGAGGCGTGGGTCACTGCAATCAGTGATTTCGGGTGAAACCAATTTGAGAGTTTGCCCCATTCTATCTAGTGACCCTTTGAGGTCACCTTAACAAAGGTGTGAATTGGGGTTGAGGCGCCTCTCAACTAATAATTGAGGGTATTCTGATTTTTTAAAAAATGGATCAACTATTATATGCTCTACTGTGCAAAAGTCTTGAGACACCACTCATTTTTTTATATTTTGCTTTCTTGTAATTTTTTAAAGTGGTCTTGAGCAACAGTTCTCCAGGTTTTTGTCTTTCAACAGATCTTATGTAGTGATGAATACAAATTTTAGGTTCAAATTGTCATCAGTACGTATGGAGGTGGTTGGGAGAGAGGTACAACAGTGAGTGTCAGCAGTCCTATTTAAAAACTAATGCAGGCTCTGTCATGCTTTGGGGCTGCATTTCAGCCTGTGATGTTGGGGATCTAGTAAAAATTGATAGAATTATGAATGCAGTAGTCAGATTTTGATCCACCGTGCAATACCATGTGGAATGTGCAAAAGCTTTATTTTCCAAAATGACGATGACCTCAAACACACTTCCAATGCAAAAGCATACCTGGATAGAAAAACACATACTGGAACACTATCAGTAATGGATTGGCCTCACCAGAGTCTGGACCTCCACCTTACTGAAGCAGTGACAGAGAACAGAACAAAAGACCAACATCAACATCCGAAAAGGCAGCAGAGGCTGTCCAAATTCGAAAGCTCTGCCAAATGTGGTCGACAAATGCTTCCTTATTTTGCCAAATTTGAAGGATGGGTTATGTGTATCCTACCATATCCCATGATTCATTGCACATCAAAACTCAAATACAACAATGACAGAGGATAGCAGCCAAGAAGTTTGAAATATGACTGTTTCTGTGACACAAAATAAACTTTTAATATGTTTTCAGGAGAGAATGTAGATGTGTAGACCTCAACCTATTAAAAGATATTAAAATAATAGCCTATGACATTTTTTAAGAATTTTTTTCTTTTTGCCTAAATCATCATATTTTCAATATTTAGTTCAGTTTTTGTGTTTCCTGAAAAACCTAAAAAATTACTTAGGCCATTATTTTAGGAGGGTAACGATGTATACTTTGCAGCAGTGACAGAAATATTAGACGCCTAGAACATCCAAACACAGGCTATCACACAAAACTTAACTATATAAATCACAAGGCCATGAAATGTCAACAACTCAGCACTTACTGCTCCACCATGACTCCATTTCTCACCTCATTATTCAATGTTAAATTAAGTGCAGAATCCAAAGTCATTAGCCTGCTCGTCATCTAGGAGGGAGGAAGCGCAGACAACCTTTGTAGCAAACCTATACTGTTATTCACTTTCCCATTCCTTCCTTCAAGCAGGACAGTACTCTGATTAAGCAGCACCTCTCAAAAATGCTTTTCTTATCACTGCCTCTTAATTTACGACTTTCATAAAGGATGTGGCAGTCTTTTACACTGCAAATCTCTCAGGAAGTCTGCAAAGAAGATGTCTTTTTTTCCTTTCCTTTTTTTTTTTTAATAAGTAGCCAGTTTCAAAATGACGTCTGGGAATTGGTTTTAAAAACATTGCTACAGAGATGAATAGACAAGCGTTTTTGTTTTTTTTATTATTTCTCTGGAAAAAAGCTACTGCAATTTGCCCTTCTGAAGGGGGTGAATCACCCTTCATCATGCTTTTTAAAAATGAAAATAAGCTCATTGTTGGCTGAGTAGATATGCTCATGAGAAAAAAGCTGCATATATACTTCCAGCTGCCAGTACAATGTGTTCTTGGATATACAGCATTTAGTACAAGTAAAAAAAATCACATTGTCTATTGGGGCAGTCAGATCTAGAAAAACTAAGCCACCAACTGTGCCACCAAAAACAGCATGGTGGCACAGTGGACCCCTTAATCCATGTCTTTTTTTTTAGTATGCATCCAAAATTGCTCAGCAAAGGGCAGTGATCATAAAGAATTTCTAGGAGGTTCCCCTGAAAGGTCTTACTATTCACCTACTGGGACATTGGAACGGTATGTATGTCGGCCTTGGCTAGGTTGAACAAATTTCACATTAACCAGATGCTCAAATGCCAGCTTCAATCATTTTGACCAGTTGCACGAATACCTGCACAGATCTGGTTTCTCCTGCTGCTGCACCATACCAGCGAATAGTAACACGATTAAACAAATCATATCAGTGTAAAGGTCTAACTCCTCCACAGTTATTTGTAATTGTATGAAGGGCAGCGTATCAAAAAATTCTCACTGGTTTTTCACTATAATATAAGTGACTCTGTATGTTTTGATGAATTTATGGATCTTACATACTCACTTTCTATTGCTATTCTAAAATGAAACAATATATACATTTTCCCTACTCAACTTTACAGATTTTGTGAGCTAAAAGCAAATGTTTATGACTTTCCCACAGGGTAGTACGGTTTTAGTTAATGTTGTTGTGATTTGCACTTCATGGCGACCGTAGGGTAGAGGTGAAAAAAAAAAAGCACAATTAAAGGACATTTCATAATCAAAATTGACTTATTTCGAATGCCATTCTCATTAATATGTGCTTCTTTCAGGTAAACTCAACTCCATTTCACTACAAACATATCAGTTAGTTCTATAAACAGAAATAGTGAGTAAACAAAGGTTTTAATACATTTTAAACTTTATCCTGAGTTTCTCGTATCTTCTCAGATTTCATTTTTCAAAAGCCTTCTATCATCCTCCTATTGAAATAATGCACAAATGATCCTAGAACACTGGAATCTCCTTAAAGGATAATGGAGTATGTTTTTTAAAATTTCACATACCGGGTCAATGTACGGTTGATTGTTTTAAAAATTGTTATTATTTATGTATTTTAGTTTTTAGTTTTTTGTTCATCCTGTCCCTGAACACACTGAGCTTCTAGCTGCTTTCTAAATCCTGAAATGAATATTAAAAAGAAGCTAAGCAGAGTGATTTCCATCAACAAGAGTCAGCTTTGCTGCTAAGCTCCCAGTGTTGGCTGTAACATTTAGCCAGGAAGCCAGCATATGAAGACTAGCACACTGGAATGCACATACTAATTACTGTTATTAATTACTGTTACACACTTTGAAAAGTCAAAATTTTGACAATATGCCACAGGCTCACATGGCATTTTGCATGTTGTGATGGGAATTTCTGCTTACAAATGGCAGTGCTGGCCAAAAATACATTATAATACATTCATATTGTTCTTTTTTACACTTTGACATGTGCTCTCTTTTACACATTAAGATTTCTGAGTGGCTTAATTAAAACAAAAAGGATAAAATGAACCATAAACTATGGTTGAGTTAGCAGACTTTTCCTCAGTGAAGCACTTAGAGAAGACTCAAAAACAGTGCCTAGGATGGTTTACCACATTGTCATCAAAATGCCAAATAATGAAAATCCAGTAGGTGTAAAGCAACACTTAACTTAATGGCACAATGCTGATGCCCTAATTGTGAAAGTAATATCTTAAAAGCTGCAGAAGTTTCTTATTGAAAATCAATATCTGCCACTTCCAACAATCTTCTCAACTGGCATGATCTTTCTAGAGTATTTGCAGTTTGCTATCAGGATATGCTGTTTCTATGAAGCACTGTGTACAATATTTGGAGTAGCTTTTTAACATTTTATCAGTATTCTTACTTTTTTTTTTTAGATACTTTATGATATTGCACAACGATGATCATAAAAAATCTGCAGTCTCTGGATGACTGATACATTTGCTTATTCAGCAAAGGCCCAAAACATACTTGAAGATGCATGAAAAATTCCTCATGTTTTGATGCATATGAGGGGTTCCTTAGTAACTCAAGCTTTCACTGATTCATTGAAAGAATATTTAAAAAAAAAACATCAAATATACACTGTGCACCATGCAGTGTGTAAATGCACTCCTTTAAAGTGAACAAGTGAATAACCACTTTTAACCACGTTTGTTCATATCCCTAAATTAATTGCTCTGTTAACAGTTATTAGATACTGCAGCTGTTTGTTCACCAGATTGTCTTTCCCAAAATGTTTAAAAATACTTTGCAAATGCCAATACAGTGAAGCGCAAAAATGGTCTAAAAAACGTATTTAAGTTTGTTCTTTAAGAAATGGAGTATTATTAATAGTAGCATCTACAGGCACCGGGGCAGGTCAATGGTAGAGCACGTGACCATGCGTGCCAAGAGGCAAAAAGCAGGCAGCGCAGGTTCAAGTCCCGACCTGTCGCTCTTTACTGCGTGTTTTCCTCCCACTTTCCTGTCACTCTAAACTGTCAATAAATCTGCTGTGGGCAAAAAAAAACCATAACTCAAATTGTTTTCATAGAAAACAAGAATATACAATAAAGTAGAGGAATTTCTTCACTTGACAGTGTAGAATGGACGGCTGTGTCAATACATGGCTATAAGATCTCACCATCAGACCTGTGTTCTCAGGTTACTGATCACAGCAGATTCAGTATCATGTGAATTCTTTTTGTGCCCTTGACCACGATGCAGAGTGAAAGCAATGGTATTCTTTTTCTTTTTTTTAAACTCAAGAAAGTCCTACCTGGATTTTTTATAGTTTCAATTGCTACAATTACTTTCTCTCTAACATTTATTTTGGGACTCTACATTCTACAGTGTACTTCATATTTAAGAAAAATCACTGTTGAGTTGTTGTGCTGAGTGGAAAGTAGATTTCATTTATCTAACAAATCTGCTAAGATTCACCTGCTGGCCCCTACTAAAAAAAAAAACAAAAAACAATGGTAATAGTAGGAATAATAACAGAAAGAATAATGGTAAAGAGGATCAAGATGACAATAATCTGGGATTAATTTAATCTGATAATTCAGCCTTACACATAGAGTATCATTTGGTATAACAATGGGCCTTCCTGCAAGAACTTGTGATCCAGTAAATCAAATTATCACACATAAACCTGACAATGATTGTAGGGCTTTTGGGGAGGACAGTTTCCCACTGTTCCTAGCCGAGTGTTCCAAGTTTATTCAGCCTGGGTATCAGCTCTAAACACATTTATATACATTTTCTCACATTTTGTGCAATTTTCAAAGAAACATTATGCAACTATTCTACCTTAAAATTGCAGCTTCCAAATCTATTTGATGGCACACTGACTTGTAATAGGGAGACTGGGGCTTCTTTCATTCCCACCCCCAGATGGAACAATCTTTACTTGTGGATAATACACTGCTCATAAAAATTAAAGGAGCACACAAAAACACTTTGGCTCTCAATGGGCAAAAGCATCATGCAGGATATCTATACTGACCCGGACTGGGCAATGGCAACGTCAGAGCATGCGCCTAACGAGATCACAGACGGTGTCCTGGGGGATCTCCTCTAAGACCACTCTCCTAGCTCCTAGACAGTCTGAAGTGCAACCTGACGGTGTCAGATGGACCAAAACATCATGTCCTGTGTTCTGTTGGATTTAGGTTAGACAAACACGGTTGCCTGTCAGTAGCGGCAGTTCCTTCATCCTCCAGGAAGTGCCTGCACACTCTTGCCACATGAGGCCGGGCAATGTCGTGCACAAGGAGGAACCGAGGTCTGACAAGGGGTCCAAGCATTTCATCCCAATACCTAACAGCAGTCCGGTTGCTGTTGCCCAGCCGGTAGAGGTCTGTATGTCCCTCCATGTATATGCCTCCCCAGACCATCACCGACCCACCACCAAATCAGTTATGCTGAACGGTATACAGGGAGCATAACCGTCTCCACTGCTTCTCCAGACGCTTTCTGTCACCAGTGATGGCATAGTTACCTTGAAAAAGTAATCTGATTTCTGATTACTCGTTTATACTGACTAAGATAGATTACAAGTTACTTTATTAGTTACTTTCAACAGCTGCTGGTGTTGTGTCAAAAAATGATCGTCTGCCAAAAAGCGATTTCCGGTATTTGCCAGAAAATGACTGTATTTAAACGGCTGTAAATGACCTGTTGACCTATAATCTATGAAACGTGTCAAACAAACAGTATCTCTAATGAAGGATATCAAGTCCTTTTGAGTGAGAAACAACATTTCTATCACAAGATAGAAGCTGCAATAAGTTTTTGGCAAAGTGACTTTTATATATTTTTTTTTATGACGGCTAAAATTGTCATTGACTTAAAAAATGTCTTTTTAAACAGAAATCTGGTTAAGAGGGCTGCAGAAATTTAAACACATATAACATCACAGTTCTATAAACATATTCTAAGTGGCCAAAAAGCACTGGATTGATTATAATGTCGGTACAATAGAGTCCTAAAGATAAATCTTCATAAGTCATGTTGACTAGACTCTATTTACCAATAGAAGCACCCCTCAAAAAAAGATTTCTAAAAATTCTATAGGGACTGAATGATATTAAATGCCCCAGGAAAAGCTTAAACATTAAATGGACTGGTTCTCATATAGCATGTTTCTATTCTTTTTTTTTTGTTTTTTTTTACAGCCTGTCATGTCTGGCAGTTGGTGCAAGCAAAATAGCAATCTGAATGCACTTTTGTGCCAAACATATTTATTCTCCCAAGATGAGCACTATAGATTCTCTGTAGGCTTATCTTGTTGATGTTTATTCTTTTATTGTGATTTTGTGTATATATACATATTTTGATTATTCTTGAATTGACAGGCTGAAAAAGAAAAGGAAAAGAAGAAAAAGGTGG
>VUQK01044144.1:0-10381 GCA_015106715.1 Bujurquina vittata
CAGTGATGATGGCTTTCAAGTCGAGAGAGGTCCACAGCACTGAATTTGGGTTCAGTGATCATGATCAGCTATGACAGAAAGAAGGGAAAGGCTGTTCTGCTTCTCAGCACAATGCTGAGAACGGTGTAGATACCGTTGACCAGATGGCTGGCAACTCCACCTGCGAGGGCCAGACACAAAGGTTGCCCATGGTGCTGTGGTAAAACATGATCAATATAGCCACTCTAAACACCTATTCATTTTTCAGGGCTCAGCACCCTGAATTTTCCACAGGTATCACCAGCGCAAAGTGACATTCCCTCATAGAGCTCTCAAAGGAGCTTGTAACTCCTCACATGAAAAGTCGACTGG
The DNA here is from genome assembly GCA_015106715.1 of Bujurquina vittata. Classification (NCBI taxonomy): domain Eukaryota; kingdom Metazoa; phylum Chordata; class Actinopteri; order Cichliformes; family Cichlidae; genus Bujurquina; species Bujurquina vittata. The sequence goes on from VUQK01044144.1 coordinate 352, forward strand.
AAGGTACCCCGAACCTACCAACCTACATCACTGAAGCAATGAGAAGGTGTGGAGTGACAAAAGTTGCAAACAAGCAACAGGATAGAGGCACAGAGGGCAGACAAAAGAGAAAGAGGTGCCAGATGTGTCCAAGAAACAAAGATCGCAAAACCACCAATTGGTGTTGGAAATGCAGCACCCAAGTGTTTAATGGTAACAGCCAAAAGCAAATAGTTTGTGAAAATGGCACACAGTGAAAAGAGCAAAGATGTTTGTGTGGGCACATGTGAGTGGACAGTGTTCTGGTATTATGTACGTTCATTCTCTATTTTGTCCTCAAGACAGATAGACACAATTATGATAATTAAACAAACATTTCTTGTAAAAAATGTTATAAAAAGTTATAAATAAACATCTTAAATGTAAAATCAGTCTTTTGTTGAACCAAAAAATAATAAATATAATCACCTTCAACCAAAATAAGAAATTTTTTTAAAATTTTGTTGCAAAAACGCATTGATTCTAACTGGGGTCATTTTTGACCCCAGTCATGGGAGAGTGCTGGTTCATGCATCCAAGGGTTAATTACCCCCACTGCTACTTACGTAATTGACCAGATCAATTTCCCAGAAGTTTAACTGACTTGATGCTGAACTCTGATTAAAAAAGTGTGCCTTTATTGTTTTTTCAGCAGTGTATACGGGGCCAAAGTCAGCAGACTAAGTATTTTATTTCCATCAGATTCCATTGTTGATTCTACACATGCAGTTTTTATGCCCAGTACTTGAGTTAAGTTCATAAAACTTCAAAATACGTTCCAAAATAAATGGGTGTTTGGTCGTTTACTGGCAATCCTTGCTTCTAGAAGGACTTTGATTAAGTTTAATAAGAAATGTAAAACTGTAAGGAATGACAAGTTAAGGTCTCAATCACACAGACGTAGAGACTGGTTGGTGACTCCATGGCAACCTCCAGTCAACTGATTGTAGAATGGTTGCTGGAGGTTGGTGGCTGTCGCTTCATTGCACGCAAAGCTGCTCTAGTAGAGCATAAAAACAAAGAAGTGCAGCTAGAAAAAAGCCAAAAAAGTCTGCTTTATGTCAAGTTAATGCTTTGTTAGCGCTTGTGTTTAATTAACTAGTTTGCATATGTATCTATGAATGTGTGGGGGACCCAAGGAAGAATGACCAAGGCCAGGGTAGGCTTTAAAGGAGGAATGTCTGATTGAATGTCTGATGTCTTGTTAAAAACAAGATAATTCCAACCTCATAGTAAAACTTGATGATCCAGGGGAAAAACTGTTTTTGCTGTTTAATCTTTCAGATAAAGACCCAAAGGACAATTTTAGGTTTTCTCATTCTAGAAGCCCATTTAACAAAAATCAAATGCTTGTGGATATTGAGAACTCATTTGGTAAATTAAGTATATTTAAGCTGCAAGCAGGCAAATAGTTCATTACAAAAAACAAACAAATAAAAATCCCTTCATGCACTAGTTACAAAAGTGAATTCATGAGAAACTACCCAACAAAACAAATTCTCAACTGCAGCAGCTGCAAAGAGGGAGCTCTTTCTGTTCTTTTCAGTTATTTCTGCTTCAGATTTTTATAAATACAAGAGAACTTGCCAGTCATTCGAGGGTATTGCACCAGGGTTACAGAGGCTACTGTTGCCTCCGTCTGTACACAAAACACAGACCAAAGGATATTAACCATTGAAGATAAGTGGAGATTTGGTGAGAGATGTGCTATTGAGCTGCTTTGATTCAAACACAACTGGCGCAGATGACCCTTCGCTTTCCATCCAGTCATTATATATATTATATGAGATCGCTCACTGGATTGTCTCCAGATAAGAGGCATCAGTGTGATAGTGGAAGAAAAAAAGAAAAAAAAAAAAGCCAGCAATCTGCTCATGTGATCTTCTCCTGCAAAGACTCTTCTTTTTGTTTTCCCACCTTCTTTTGATCCCCTGGTTCTGACGAGCAAATGGAGATCAGGACCCCTTGAAATCCCAAAGTAACTGAGGATGGTTTGTAAGCCTCCTCCATGTAATCCGTCCCCCCGCTGAGTAAAACATATTAAAATTCTGGCACCGTTGTGGAAACGAGGAGGTGAGTCTTGGACGTGTCGCGACTGTGAATCATCCCCTGGTGGAAATCAGCAGACCCGTTAGCGAAGACCCACAGATGTCATTTAAACTCAATTTCTGAAACTTTGATGACGAAAGCCAACTGTAAGAAATGAGATGTGTTTATTTTTCCTTCTTGGAAATTCTCAGGAGCACAGGAACTCTTAGAAATCAACCTATCAGAGGTAACCACAGATTCATGTGAGCCATGTTTACTGAAACATCCAGCAGGGATTCCATCCATTGGAATTTTCAAATCCCAGAGGACACATATAGCTAAAAAGGATTGTTGTGCTTCAGGCGTGCAGTATCTCTGCGTCTCCATTTCACAAAATTATTAGGATACACACTTTCTCTGTATGCTGATATTCAGAAATGCAACTTCCATGCACTTGCTTAAAAACAGACCTTCATCTAACATTAAATAACTGACAGAAGAACAATAATTATAAGAGAATAATAGCACCCCATTTTTGTACAAACTAGAGTCTTCTTTACTTGTTAAAGCACATTGGGTGCTATTGTTGTGGTTCAGAACATTGGTTGAGAAACTGCCAACCCAAACTCAAATATGGGATAAAAATTGGGGGGAAATTGGAAGAAATTACATAAATCTCTGAAATAATTAATTAAACAGAGTTCCCAACTTTTCTGACCCATCAGAAAGTATGTAAAGTTGATTTTAGAGGCTGTAATAATAGTGCTAGTAAATTACCAGGGATCATTCAGTTTCTACCTGATTTTTGTGGATTTTTGTAATTTTATGAAATCATTTTTTGACAGTTTGAACATAACTGGCTCATATCCAAACAATAAACTACATTATTCTGATATATCTCCAGTTTACCAGACATCATTCACCAAAGCCCCAACACCTAATTATTAATTGAATAAGGAACATGAGGACATAGCATATTAGAATATAACTGCATTCAGGGTTCACAGAAGCTGTTTTTCAAACACTATTTGCTGACCTATATTTACGCTGCTGAACAGCTGATTGGTTATCAAAGTTAAAGTGTCTTTATTGTCAATGCCACAATGGGTATACTGTGTATCACCCGTAGACAGTATAAAGAGAGATGTTGTTACTGTGATGTGACCCTACAGTTAATGAAATCCTGCTGGGAAACTTCGAGCTGAGCATTTTCACTGTTTCCATCTTGATGTTTTAAAATGTGATGGCTCTGACTGTGAAACCACACTTGTTATCAGTTCGTCACCCCAAACCTTCTGAAACTCGTTAGTGTGTAGATCAGTAATCACAATGTATCATTATCGTATTATATCATTTACATTATATTGGGAACACCAATTAATCATCAGTCAGACCTTAACTAGTCTAATTCTAGCCATTTGGCTAGGTAACAACAGCAGATCATTTTTAGACGTTGATGTTACGTGTGTCATGTTATAGATTGCTGTTATGGCAGAGTTTCGTTTTTATGCATATTAGATTCTTCACTGTAGGAGAATTTAATATTAGTCAGTCTGAGGCATAGGTGTAAATGTTAACAAAATGTTGCAGCTAGTGCTGGTGAATCACGAGGCCATTGTGCTGTCACGCAAATGCATATGCTGTACAAGCACGTATACAGTATGTGGACATGTACAAACAGTAGAGATACAGTGTCATCGTCAGATTTGTTACAGCCCAGGAATTAGGGGTAGATACTCTAACAAGGCGAGTTAAAAGCAGCAATGAGTTGAACGACAGACTATTTGATATGAACATGTGCTTGTTTGATATCAGAGTTTAACTGTCTCTGCATCTCAGAAAGGGACAAGAGAGAGCCTGAGCCTGAAATCAGTTCCTTTTTATCGTATACACCACCACATTTACTGCTTCCAGGTGAGAAATACACATTTTACAGTATATAGTATCTATAACATATGCACTATCCCACATGCCAATGATTTGCATTCCATAGCTGTGCCACATTGTGAAACGCTACACCTTTCAGTGACGCCAGTGATAATGATTCATGATCTCAGCAAATGCTTGGTGTATATAAACTCTTTATTTTGTACTAAAATGAGATTGGAATAAATGAGAAAGGAAATAATTTTGAACAAAGCCTCGTCTCGACTCTTTCATAGGGACCAAGAGATAGAAAATCCTCTGTGTTTCATTTCAAGTTCACCTCAAGCCAAGTACGTGCAAATAAAGTCTCCTTGCTCCCACTGTTTTAACTAAGCAGCTTTAAGGGTTGACATTTATGGACTCGGGGTAACCATGCCTGTCAGAGGCTGCAAGCTATTATAATTTTCATCTACGAATTTCAAAAACACTTAATTTGCAGGGAAAAAAGCAACTATTTACATTTGAAGTAGATTTTTGTATATGTGAGGCCACACTGTGATGATAGCCTGGTGGTTATCTTTGCAGCCACCCGCATCTGATGGCAATCGCATTTGCTATGACATAATTCTTTCTGTAAGATGGAATTTGGAGTTGGAATCTAATTCTTCACCTTACTGAAAAACTGCAGTTCGACTTGCCTCACCTTTTCCTTTTTTATTCTCTGCAGTGAGCAGTGCACTGCCGCTGGCACAGTGAGCCATGAATAATTCAGGACATCTCTGACCAGGACAGAGGCCTCTGAACACTCAGGCGTGCCTCCTCACCTCTTCTCTCCCATCGTCTACCCTCATCTCCCACTGTTCTCTTCTTCTTTACCATACGCAGTTTGGCATTCATCATCTTCTCACAATCCTTCAGTCGCCATGTTGATCACCCTGTTTGCCACTTGCTTCATTTCTCTGTGTTTTTTTTTTTTTTGCCTGCCACTCTTTTATTTTTACTGTCACTCAACTTTTCTGCCTGAGAAGCAATAATGCATTTTCTTCAATTACAGCCATTTATTCTCTTCACCTCTGTCCCTCCTCGTCTTGCAGTTCAACTGGAAGGTCAGGTGGCATGAAATCTGAAGTAACCTGCTGTCAGAAGAGCAGATTACGGCACGTTCAGATGACAGCCATCACTTTGACAATAACGCTAAAAACAGTTTAATAATGCTACTCACTCACTAAGAACACACAGCATCCATATTTCTACCTCTTGGCCACACCTCTTTCTTATTTCCCTTGCTCTTCCGAGGCCATGGCAGGTTTGGATATAATTCATTACACATATACACAACTCCCTTCTTGTCCAGGACTCTTTTTGTTTTGCGCTTTCTGCCCCCCTTTTCTCTCGCAACAGCATTTGCTACAAACAGGATTGAGTTGATCTCAGTGCAGCATTCCCTCCACTGTCACCTGCCCGTAAGCTTGACAGTTACTAAATATATTGAATATTATTGTTTGTGTGTGTTTACTTGCATCATTGTGAATGTGTGCTGTATGCACTCTGTGTGAGTGTGATCTGTATACATGGTGGAGCTGTTTACCTGGCTCTTTGCTGGTGCACGGGTGCAGGAAGAAATGTCTGTCTTGTAAATAACATTTGTGCCTCCAGTTCCCTCTCTCATTCTGCAGATTTATTTGGCCCAGCTGGTACAGCAGAGACAGAGGGGGGTTCATGACAAGGAAGGGGGCAAGGAGCAGTGGCACACAAGACTGATGTAACACTGGATCTTCTCTCTGCTCATATCTGTCGTCTTATCAGTATCCATTCCCATTTCTTTAGCCATACCATCTCTCTCTGCCTGTCATGCTCCTACTTCTCCTTCACTGAAGCAGACATCTTCAAAGAGCCAGGAGTCGCTGCTGTCAATAATGTGGAGCTCTTGGCCTATTATTGAGCGTCTGCATCGATATGCATCAAGCCACCACCCGAGGCTAAAGCAAATATAGACGTGTCTGGGGGAAAATCAGACTCTTTGCATACTGCAGAGCTAATGACACTTCTGCATGGTTAAATGTAAAAGCTGTGTTTGAATACTCCTACACAGGACAAGTTATTCTGGGATCAAGTGTTGCACAGTTCAATGCAACACTTGAGGGAAAAAAAAAAACAAAAAAAAAACTAGGCCCATAATAAAGATAATAGGATGCATTGCCTAAGGCTACGCTAATGTAGGTGGATGCTTTTTTTTTCTTTCCTATTTTCATAAACTGTTCTTTTATTCTCTCACAGAGTGTGAAGAGCAAACATCAGGAGCTGTGAAATACACAGAAACATCCCAGAAGCGTCCCATACATGTTGCCAGCAAGTGCTCTCCGCTACCTACTAATAGAATCAGAAGGCAGTCATCATTCACTGAAATTAGTGGCAAACACAGAGCAACCAAGATTATGTAAGAGAAAACTTGGGATTTTGTGAAAAAGTGCTTCACAAAATATATATATATATATATAAATATTTTTTTTTTTGCTTTACAAAAAAAACATTGTAGGGTCTTTGTATTGTAAGGTAAAGTGCCTTAAGGCGACTTTTGTTCTGATTTGATGTTATATAAATAAAACTGAATGCAACTGAATTGGATAAAGCTAACCAAGTAGATTCCTTTTGGTGCGATATAGCCTGTGCCTCAGTCATACAACTTAAATTAAGAATTTAACTGATGCTTTAAACTGCAAAAACATAAATCAGTTGCTAAATAAATTGGTGATTCTATTTTAGGTGTGAACAGGAATAGTTGTCTGACTCTCCCTGTGATGGAGAGGCAACCAATGACAGCTGGGATAACTTCCAGGCTTCCTCAGAGAATTTGGACCATTGACTTGCATCACACTGTCCTTAGGCATTTGTCAGCTGCACATCCATGATGTCAATCTTCCGTTCCACCACATCCCAAAGGATGGACTAAGTATGGTCTCCATAGTCACCAGTTTGAGATGACCTGAGAACTGTAAAACGGTGCTGGAGGCGGCCATCAGAAGATGGGTACACTGGGGTCACAGAGAGATGGCAATGGTCAGCAGCAATACTAGCTGGGGCACTTAAACAATGCTCATTTGGCCCAAAGTGCAAGAAAAAAACATCCCCCGCACTATTAAACCACCACCATCACCCTGAATTGTTGAAACAAGGCGGGATGGATCCATGCTTTCATGTTGCCATCTGAATGTCCCTGCACAAATCGAGATCCATCAGATCAGGCCATGCTTTTTTAAACATCCTCTACTGTCCCATTTTGGTGAGCCCGTGTGAACTGTAACTGACAGGACCCGCACCCGGTGTGGTCTTCTGCTGCTGTAGCCCATCTGTTACAAGATTCAACATGTTGGGGGATCAGAGATGCTCTTCTTCCTACCTTGGTTGTAATGAGTGGTTATTTGAGCTACTGTTGCCTTCCGACCAGTTTAAAGCAGTCTGGCCATTTTCTGCTGCTCACTAGATATTGTCTCTTTTTCACACCATTCTCAGCAAAGACCAGAGATGACTGTGTGGGAAAATCCTAGCAGGTCAACGGTTTCTGAAATCCTCAAACCAGACTGTGTGGAACAAACAATTAAATCACCTTTCTTCCCCGTTCTGGTGGTCAGATTGACTGAAGCCTGTACCAACAGAAAGAGATGGAACTCGAGCCTAATATTAATGCAAGTTTGTCATCCTCCATTTGCTCCCAAAAGGCGAAAATAATGACACTGATTCCTCTTCATAGTGTGTTGTGTGTAAGGCTAACCCTAACAAAAACAGGGCACCAGGGCCTCGGGAGTTAGAGTGGGTCATCAACTAAGTGGATCTTCTGTGGTTTGATCTGCGGCTTCAGGACTCCAAATAATAAATCGATGCACTTGGAGGAATTTTTCCCTCAATTAATCCATTCATGCACATGAGTGTGTGTAACAGATAAAGGGATGTATGCACAGAACAAAGCACTCTATGAACGTGTGTGTGAACGAGTGAATTTGGCTTGAAGTGTGAAGTGCTTTAAGCGGTCGATAAGAAAAGGGCTGCACAAATACATTCCATTTACCTTATCAATGTTTGTTTGCCGTAACCACAGTTTTTCTCCAGCCTTAATCAAACTGGACTTTCCATTTGCCAATAACGTAGAGCGCTTACACTACAAACAAAAACTTTGGCCATCAGAACAATCTGAAAGATGCTATGTTCACAGTATTTTCTGCACACACAGCAGTGGCTTCAAAGAATCGACTGGCCCAAAACTGGCTGTGGCAGCAAAGATACACAGGTTGAGTCCTCGTATTTCAGGGCAACTCAGGCTGCATTTTGTGGCTGCATCAGAAGAAGCCTTTGAAACGGGACTTCAGACAATCTAGCCCCCAAGCAGGGACACAGCAAGAGACAAAATAAAGCCTTTCATGAATTTGTTACAGTCTGGGTAAATATAGTAAAAGCTCAACAAATCTGAGCTACAGGTTGTAGGGAAAGTATACTGTTACCACAATATGCTGAAACCTGTCTTTGTGCTCTGTGCCGTAATCTTTGTTAGGGGATTAGTTAAATAATTGCCTGTCTGAACTGTACCCTTCAGGCAGCATTACAAATACCTCAAATGTGAAACCACAAAACATTTTCTCCCCCTACTCGTCATCACATATTGAGACTTTGTCTGAAGCCCCTTCTCGCTAGTGGTACCCTCAAGCCTCGTTTTCTGGCCCGTAGGGATACCTTTAAGCATCAATTTATAGTAAGAGGAACAACAACAACAAAAAAAAAAAAATGGGGTCTAGCCTTTTTTTTTTAAATTCTTTTGACCTTTGATTTTGACCAACATTTTCTGTTACTAGTTTAGGTTTAAGCATAGGGTGGCTGTAGCTCAGGAGGTAGAGCAGGTCCTCTACCAATCGGAAGGTTGGCGGTTCAATTCCTGGCTTCTCCGGGCCACGCCAAAGTATCCCTGAGTAATATACTGAACCCCAAGTTGATCTCTGACGCAAGCATCGGAGTATGAATGCACGTGTATGTTAGATAATAAAAGCACTTAGCTTAGTTACATATGGAAGTGCTTGTGTGAATGGGGTAAATGTAAAGTGTTTTGAGTGCTCATTCAGAGTAGAAAAAGTGCTATATAAGAGCTAGTCCATTTACCATTGCGTTAAACATTAAAATGTTTATGCATCAAAAATCATGAATAATTTGACAGTAAAGCTACGTGGTTTTCACAGTGGTACAGTGGTTAACACAGCAAGAAGGGTGTGGGTTAAAATCCAGACTCAGGCCTTGCTGTGTGGAGTTTGCTTGTTCTCCCTGTGCCTTCCTCCACAGGTCAATCAGTCTGTGATTGAATGGGGACAAGTTGGCAATAACATGCAATCAGTTCCTGATAAATCAACAATTAACTGTGATAAATCAGCAAATATCACATATCTGTTGCTGTCTACATAGACAGACATGCACATTTAACAGAAATCCACATGAAGTATTACATTTGAGCTCAATATCTTTCCTGTTCTATGGGAATAAAACCCGAAAAAAACCTGCTGGGAGTCAGTTGAGTCTGTGCATTCGCAAACATTCAAAAATCTCTCAGAGAGTGAGTGCAGTCGGTCCAAGTCAGACCGCGATTGTTGCCTGATGAGGCGACCTGTACAGTCACCTTGTGGTCAAAAGAGGTCATGAGTGTATAACACCCTTAAGCTCTGGGCAGCCATTTAGTGACCACAAGCTGAGATCGGTCACAGAATTTGAAAAATTCGATGCAATCACCAGGCAGCCACAGAGTTTTTGTTTTTTGTTTTTCCTGCAGATGCAAGAAGGTTGCTGTCCTATTTTTACTTGTGTGACTGAGCCATTAGCTTGCTCTGAAATAGGAGCTACAGTAGCTTCGTCAAGCTAAGTGTATCCAGTCTTGGATGGAATCGAGTCAGTGTAACTTTGTTAATTTTATTGCAGGATTTTAGTGCGTGAGATGAACCCTCATGTTCATGACATTTCCAGAGCATTTTAATTTATTTATGAAAATATTGATATTTAGTTTTCCTGTATCAATATCATATTACCACACAAAAATTTAAACTATTCTACCCCCCCTCCCCCCCCCACAAAAAGTAAAAACCAACAAATC
>VUQK01044144.1:10401-22721 GCA_015106715.1 Bujurquina vittata
CCCCCCCCCCCCCCCCCCAATGGTAGGTGTATCCCATGACATTGGTCATACCAGTGGAGCATGTTTGCCCATTGTCTCGTCACATGCGTTTCAGATGCTGAGGGATTGTTACTGAACTCAGCCAGCGGTGTACCTGGCAGTGTTGTAACCCGAGACCGAGACAAGACCAAGACCGGAGTGTATCGAGACCGAGACAAGACCAAGACTTTTAGAGTCCGAGACCGAGTCAAGACCGAGACCATCAAAAAGCGGTCTCGAGACCAAGACCGACCTCGAGTATTACAACACTGGTACCTGGGATGTAACAGTGCTGACCGGTCCTGACCAAGCATCACTATCTGAAAGCCATGTTACTGTATGTGCTTGCTACATATTACAACTATATTTATCCTCTTATTAGCCACCATAAATTTGCATTTATGCTTGATATGCAAATGAAAGAGCCCTCAGGCCAGCTGGGAGCCCACTTGGAGAGTAAAACGAAGCAACTTTGGACAGAAGCAATGCTTTTCCTGCAATCCATTCCCTCTCCACTCCTGCATCACTGAGTGCTCTTTCAATCAGCCTCCGTTGTCCCCGTGTGGATGCCAGGAGCCAACATGGCCAAACTCCAAACTAATACATTTTCCAATTGATCTATCTGATAACAGCAACAACAAAAAGTTTTCCCTTCTGTCCTACAGTGTGAGCAAAGCACTGCCTGGCACAGCATCACTTTGAGGCCGCTCTCTTTCTCTCGTTCCACAGGTGATAGCTGCAGCATCATGTAGCTACACACTGTGATGGCTATCAGTGGAATTGGCTTTGAGATTGCTCTCCACAGTGAACCCCCCGCTCCTCTGATTGAGGCCCTCGACGCATCACCACATCATCCATCAATGGGATGGGAAAGCAGATGGGGGCGGAGGTTTGGTGGAGAGTGAACCCAAGAATGAAAGATGAAAGAAAGGAGTGCAGGAGGGAGTGCTGATAAAGTCAGGGACAGATAAGACTGGGTAAAATAGATAGATAAACACAGAGAGCAAGATAAGGGTAAAGAGAAAATGAGCGTGAATGCGAGGAGAGGCAATGTGCTGGAGCGCAAATGAGGTGAAACATGCTGACTGGGAGTGGAGTCGAGAGGAGAAAGAAGGAGAGGAGAGGGAGATTCACATGGAAACAAGGGGAGGCAAAAGAAGTAAATGTGGGGACAAGGAGACAAGCACTGAGAGTGGTCATGTCCACGCTAATGTGAATGAGTTTGAAATGCCATCTTTTTCTCTCTGTTTTGGTATTACATCCAATTTAAGCCACTGCTTTCCAAATCTTAGCAGTTCACAAAAGCTCTCTAAGGGATAAAACACCACACAATAGAGTCTAGAAGGAGGGAACGGAGCTTTTTAAAACCACTCTACTGTGATTGCCTTTAAAGCTTTTACAAACAGTGTTTTTGTTTAGTGGCAGTCCTATGAAGCCGTGCTGCCGTCTCTGTGAACTTTTATTTCGGCTGTACATACATTACAAACTCGGGAACTGAACATAAAAATGTTGTCACTCAAAGTAGCTTTGGACATTCACAGCATGAACGTGTGGTGATGGACTGGAAATACAGTACTGTGCAAAAGTCTTGGGCAAACCCTTGTTCCTTTATATTTTGCAAGCAAAATGGGAAACAGGCGCAGGGATTTATTGAAATGTTCAAACATACATGAAAATACAGTATACAAGGCAAACACAGACTTTATTACAGTTCTAGCAAGCTTGAAAATCAATTTTTGCTACGACCACCTTCACTCTCCAACACAGCCTGAACACTCTTAAACAAGCTCTCTTGTGATTTTTTAAAAAGGGAGTCTTCAGGAATAGCTCTCCAGGCTTCTTGAAGGAGATTCAAAGCTCTTCTTTGGATGTTGGCTGCCTTTTGTTCAGTTCTCTGACAAGATGATCCCACACAGCTTCAATAATGTTGAGGTCTTGGCTCTGGGAAGGCCAAACCATGATAGATAGAGTTCCATTATGATTTTTTTATATCCAGGTATGCTTTTACTATATTGGTTGTGTGTTTGAGATCATTTTCTTGTTGAAAAATAAAGTCTGTGCCAGTCAGATGTTTTCCAGATGGTATTGCGAGGTGGCTGAAAATCTGATGCTACTTTTCTGTTTGTAATTCCGTTATTTTCCAACACCAGTGGCTGAAACCGAGCCCCAAACATGACAGAGCCTCCACTGTGTTTTACAGATGGCTGCAAACGCTTACTTTTGTACCTCTTTCCTGATGTCCTCCATATGATTTGAACCAAAAATTTCAATTTTGGATTCATCACTCCAACAGAGCTGTTGCGACTGATTTTCAGACCAGCTCTTGTGTAATTTGGAGTACCTCAGCCTTTCCTCCCTGTTGCCCTTCGTTAAGAACAGTGAGCAGCGGATGGATCAACTAAAGGGTCGTTGTTGGATTGACATCTCTTTCAGATACCGTCCATCTGCCGTAGATAGTTTTTTTAGGCCTATACTTCTGCTAGTTAATATTATTTTTTGACAGTATGCAACTTTGATTTTTTTTAGAATGTGGATAGGTTTTATACATGTTGACTACAGTAGTTTACTAATGCAATAGTCAAATATTAGCTGCCCATCCATGATTTTGCTGTGGTAATAACAGCTTACCACAGCAAAATCTAATGTAGGCATTTTATTAGTATTCCATTTCTCAGTTGCATGTTGTGGGACTGACTGTTTTCCAGTTGGTGTTTCTTTCAGAGAATGACAAAAGGCTTTCTGTCTCTATACTTATATACTTATATGTGGCTTTTATTCAAACTGTGAAGGAATTTGTAACTGCTTTGAAAAGTGCTATACAGCTAAAGTTAAAATTATTATACAGTACTTGGTGAATCATCAAGAATGGTGGCATTGCCATCATGAGCATATAAAGTCCCTGGATTCAGGTCAGGTCAATTCATGGTATGCCTGGTAGTTTAAGAAAATTTAAATTTAGGTCAAATGAAAATACTGTGCAGTTTTCTTACTTTGTCTTTTGTCAGTTTCTTATGTTTTCATAATTTGCAGAGCAGTGAGCTCTCAGAGCTTGACGCAAAGCAACACAGTGCAGCCTCATGGAACTAATGTTGTGGTTAGCGCACATTTAGATTCTTACATTTGTAAAATGTGTCTTTTCATATTTAACATGCTCAGCTTCATACTAATGTAAGTAGAAATCAAAAACCTTCATCTGGAACTTACAACTGAAAAGATTTTAGCATTGTTGGCAGCAGGCATGGCTTAATTATTCTGACTTTAGATTTTCAGCATATTTTGTGAACATTACCACAAAAGAATAATTTCCTTGCAAACAGTGCGAAAGCATATAGTATTTGCTCTCATTAAAAGATAAAGAGCAAAAGCAGGAACAGGTGAAAGTGTGTCTAGTCTTTTCAGAGACTCAGCCTCTGCTCTTTGTGCCTGCGGCTGTCAGTGTCACAGGCCGATAGATTTCCTATTAACTTCATCTTCATCTGGGATGGATGGCGTGGCCCTCTGAGGCCAATGGCAGCGTACCATCAAGGTCTTCACACTGGCAGTGATTGACGTACGCACACGCAAGCCTGCGGGCTCACTGTGCTGGATAAGAGACACAGCGAGGAGTGTAGCTTGTACACAAGATGCCATGCAGCCAGTGGATTTACAGACACAGACAAGCAAGGCTATATTTTTTGCAGCACACAGTTGGCGATCTGAAAACAGCTACAAGATGAAGCAGTTTAATCTGACACAAGTTGACACTGCAGGACATTAGTTACTAATCTTATTAGCCTATGATTGGAGAATCATACACAAATCGCCACCTTATCATGGTGGAGGGGTTTATATGTTCCAGTGATCCCCGGGGAATTTGGCCCCAAAGCAAATTGGTCCTGGGTGAGGGGCCAGACAAAGTGCAATTCCAATGACCCTTATGAGAGATCAAGGGAACAGTTAACCCTGTCCAGGATAGGGTTATCGTGGCCCCACCCTGGAGTCAGACCTGGGGAAGGTGCTCGAGGGAGAGTCCCTGATAGCTGGGCCTTAGCCCGTAGGGTCATGCCATGTACAGCCCAAAGGGGAGATACGAGCCTGCCCTCCTGTAGGCCTGCTACCTGCAAGAGGCATGATTGGGTGTAATGTGTGTTGGGCAGAGGCCCTGGCCCTGACTGTCCCCGGCTGTCGAGGCTGGTTATTGGCACACGGAACGTCACCTCTCTGGTGGGAACAGAGCCTGAGCTAGTGCATGAAGCTGAGAGATACTGGCTAGATATATTTGGATCCACCTCAACTCATGGCCTGGGCGCTGAAACCAGGAGAAGGAGAAGGGCTGGACTGTGTTCCAGTCTGGGGTCACTGAGGTAGTTAAACAACACGCAGATGACAGGGCACCTGAGGTGGATGAGATTTGCCTTCAGGAACTGAAGGCACTGGATGGTGTAGGGCTGCCTTGGTTGATCAGGAGCTTGGGCCACATTGTGGGCAGTAAGTTGGACTTGTTTCCAGTGGGCATTGGACAAATTGGCTTCATAATTTTTATGAAGACCTCAGTGTCACCCCAGATAAGCTGGAGGAGGTGACTGAGGAAAGGGAGGTCTGGGTTTCTCTGCTTAGGCTGCTGTCCCCGTGACCTGACCCCGGATGAGTGGAAGGAAACGGACTGATGGATGGATGGATGGATGGACCTCACTAATCTATGACTGTGGGAATGACACCATAGTGCATATTTTTGCACTCCAACAATTCTGCATTAGATCAAACGGCTTAAAAGGTTATGAAATGAATTATTATTCTTAACATTTTTTTATATTTGGATCCGCTTCTCAGTGTTGTTTTTTATTCACAATGAATAATTAATGGACAATTATGTTCATGAAATACTTCACTGAATTCTGCATCTTATCTTAATTTTTCAACTGACTTTTGGCTTCTCAGGCTCCAACAGAAATGACACCATAATAGAAAAAAATTATATTGTATGCCAAAAACGCTGAATTCATGGATATGATGAGAAATCCTAACACTAAAGCTCTGCAACCAAGTGAGGACCAGCAGTTTCCTCTTACACTTTCTTACACTTTTCACCTTCAAACATTGCAGGGATGTTGAGTATCCATAGGGATAAAAATATCCAACACACACACACAGTTATGAATAAATTGTGACAGTCATCATAGTGGTGCAATTATCTGCTGATTATTAAGTAATTACTGTGGCTAATTAGAAGTGGTTATTGTTTTTATGGTTCTCGGAGCGGCTTTGTGTCAGAGTTTCATCAAAGGCAAAAACGAGGATCGGTCACTGTCACAGACACGTCCATGCCGGTTTACTGCAGAGTGAGAAGATGCAGTCATGTGCTGCTGCATTGCTGCTAAATGGTGATTAGAAGGTCCTGCATTTTAGGGGCTGACTCTAAAAGCAAGACAATCCCCAACATTACAGCAGGCAACTGTGTGGATGATGATTTTCTTTACAAACACATTTAAACCTTATTAACACTTGAAGTTATGCATTGTTAGAAGTGCAGTTGGTTTCATTAACAGATGTACATCTGTTAATCCATCACAGGTGACTGTACCCAGTAGATATCAACTTCTGAAAGATCTGAGCGCAATTATCTGATAAATATCATGACTTGCTCTGTATGAACAGGATGATCCTGATTAAGGCCATAAATCAAAACATGCCAGTCAAACAATAAATTTGTTCTTTATTCTACAAGCGTGGATGAAGCTTTAATCTCTTCAGACTTTGTTTTTCACCATGCACCTTGAAAGTAGGTGAAGTTGTGCCCGAAACCTCTACTCTGTCTCTACCTCTGCAGCCCATCAAAGCAGTTTCCAGTTTTGGTGAGTGAAATTCTAATCGTGTTAGTTTCACTATTTAGCAGTAATTAGCAGATTTTTGTGTCTTCTAGATAGCTAGATAGCTTGCTTAGTAAGCTTTCTGATAACTTAGTGCTCCAATTTCTTGTAAATATACCATGTACCTGTGACTGTGTGATGAATTCATGTAGTCAGCAGATGCACGCTATTAACCAAGCCTGAGAGTTCTAGCTGATAAATTAGCGCTCCCTTCTTTTGTTATAATATGGAAATTTCTGGCTCTAGAAAACCAAGATGGCCAATAGCCAAAATGTAAAAATCAAGACTTCACAAAACAATAAGTGACATCACGGTGACACCACGGTGACACAACTATACACAGTCTGTCACTGTAAGTCATGCATCTTAGTGGTGGGAAGAGCAGCTAATGTAAAAATATATTTGACAATGAATAGGCTTTATTTAGAGAATGCTGTGCACAAACAGGAAAAAGGATTGAAAGCTCTAGAAAGTTAGTGAGCCGTGATTAAAAGCATCTAATTAAGTTAATTCATACCAAAAAAATATTCATACAATGTAAACGTGGATTTAAATCTGTAATAGAGACTCACACAATGGTAGAGACGAGCTTTTCTTTTAAAATGATTATAGTGTAAAGGAAGGTCAAAAACCCGCTAATTCATTATAATGAAGCATCCTCGCAAAAGCATAAAATGGACATTTCACTTCTTGTATAAACAAGCAAATTTAGGAGAGTTTGGTGAAAACTAAGAAACTCAACTCAATAAAACTGGGAGTCTATTTGCTTTGGATGAATCTTTTAAATGACAGAGAAACACAGTCTAACCTCCCTGACAACCCCCTGGGAGTCCCCTCAGCTGAAGTACAAAGCACCACAGCAGCGCCAACAAAGCTCTCCCTTTGATCTACGTCTCCTCCCCTCTCCTTTCTCCGCTTCTTTCTTTGGACGAGACAGTTTAAATGAGGTCTTTGTGCTGTGCCCGAAGCTTCAGATGCCATCGAAGGGGTCTTCAATAAAAACCCTGCCCTCGTGTGCACCATGTAGAAATTTACGATGCACAAACTTTCATTGACTCTCAGGGTTGCTCAGATTGAATAGCCTTGTCTTCAAGGCACGAGTGCCATCAAAGGGAGAGAAGGTCTCAGTGTCCTCAGACAGACAGAGGGAGGGACTAGGACAGACAGGAGACAACAACGAGAGGAGCTAAGTGATGTTTTCATTTCAGGTTTATACAAACTTATGAAAAAGTTTAACTTGGAGAGCTCCACACACAGATGCAAAATTCTTTCTTTTAATGTTGTGTTTTAATCTTATTGAACCCCTAATAGAGAAATCCATAATCTTCTGCAGCACAATACAACTTTTATTAAGGACGATAAAGTGTGTCATACACAAAATGTTTTTCGTGGAGGATGGATAACTGCTGCAGAGGTTACAAGCCATGCAAACACAGGATCCCAGCCCATTATGTACCAACTGATGAGGACACACTTAATGGATGGACTCTTTGGACAACATAGGATCGTGACAGATTTTACACGGCACAGAAAAGGGACTTATGGCTTTGAGTCTTCATTTTGGCATCTTAGTTTGGCTAATGAAAGATAACTAAGAATATATTAACCTTATATAAAGGGCACTAGGAAACGCCTGCAGTAAATGTGGGCTTTTAGAACAGCATCAGTTCTGCAAAGTACACTTGGGCAGATATGTTGTCCTAAAGCCTCTCAGAGGCACAAAGATGCAAATCTAACAAACGGTTGGCCGGATTATGCTACAGGGCATCTGTTTCGTAAAGACTGAAGTGCAATATTTATGGAATCTACAGACAAAGCACACAACTGTTAACATCCACAGTCTAACTGTGACTAAACTAGAAGGGGCCATCTTCTAGTTTCTGGTTATCTGCCTGTTTAGAATGGGTTAAAATGAACCACAGTCTGAGATGGTCAGTTCCACACGCCCGGCTCACACTGCACCCGACCCAATGCCTGTCCCTGCAAGTGGCGGGCCCACAAAGCAATACATCCAGACCAAGTGCCATGAACACAGGCCTGCCAACCAGACGCTCATCTCCAAGCTCCCCTCCCAGATCTGGTTTCAGGAGAGAGCCCTGGACTCCTGTTTCTGGGAGAAGTTACTGTACAAGGCTTCACACCATTAGGATTTTCTGAATTGCTCTCTGTCTGGTCCATCCCCTGGGATCAATTTGTATTGGAAACCCTATTAGGAGCTATTGCCCTGAACAACACAGCTTCCAGGATCACAGGGGTGTGCAAACTCCCCCATGTTGGTAAAGTTGTGGTTTTCCAGGGCTGGTCTCAGCCTTAGAAGACAGTGTGAAGAGCTTGGACATCCAGAGGCATCTCAGAGTAGAGCTTCTGCTCCTGCGTGTCAAAATAAGCCAGTTGAGGTGGTTTGGGCAAAACTCAACCTACACCCACCTCATTTTAAACCATGTGTTTTTAATCTTAGATTTAGCTACAGTAGCTTTACGTGATCCATAGTTCAAAACTATCTCTTTTAGCTCACTTCCCCCATCACTTTCAGCCAGCTTTCTTCTGAGTGGCTGTACCTCACAAAGTTATGACCATATTAGGGGTATCTGTACTCAGTGACATCATACAGAGCCAGGAGTGCAAAAAAAATCTCGGAGTGAGTGTTGACAGCAGTCTGAAGGTTGAGCTTTAGGCTTGCAGGGATAACTTATGCATACACTGACCTCATTATTTAAAACCTTTGCCAAATTTAATATAATAAACTTTAATATTAATAAACAACCACTGTAACAGTATCCACAGAAGACAGCAGACAACAAAAAACCAAAGTCAGTCAGGAAGTCCCATCAATAGCATACTCTGATACTTTTAATCCACCCCTGTCTAACATCTTACTCTTTGCACCCACAGAAGAGATGGAAGGCTGCATTCCTTACTGACTTCCAAGTCAGCTTAGGACAACTTGTATTGAAATTACTACAGCAACTTTTTGACTTCTGTCTATAATACAACAATATGGCCCAAATTAAACGATTGTCCTTTCTTTTTGTTTTAATGCCAAATTCCTGCAAGATTAACTTGGCTTTTCCAAACAAACACAATTCAATCAGGTTTTTGTTTTGACCTCAGATAATCATTCATGTCTTACAGTCGTATCCTTTGAAATAATTACTCACTCTGGGACAGAGAAATTTGAAGTTGCAGCGTACAACTCAGTGTGATTCATTAGTAGTAAAGACGTCAAAGCCCTTGAAAAGTCAGGGATTATACGTCCAATAACTGATGGTTTTGGATGGATGGGTGAATAGACGAATGGACGTCTTGCTTCATATCTGTGTCTTCAGCTACATGGTGGGAAGTCAAGCAGGGTTACTGGTGGGCTTATTCAATTATTATCAAAAATAGCAAAAAAAAAATAGTTGCCTCCTTTCTCAAAGTCAAAAGTGCTGTGTCCTTCCACTGTTAATGTGTCTGCTTATGTGACTGTGAAGAATGGCTAACAAAGCAAAGGTTCCAACTTTATTGTCAGAGTTTAAATTCAGTGGAGGACACAAGGACAAATAAACAGCTGCACAGTACTAAATGTGGCTGGAAGAGTGGAGCTTGCTGGTCTCGACTCTGCTCCCTGGATGAATAAAGGTTAATAAGAAAAAGAAAAAAAAAAGCAGATAAGAGAGATTTGGAAATGCTTTATCAAGCCTATCGTCTTTATTCAGCCTTCTGCAGGCATCCTGAGAAGAAGATGGCCTTCACCTGTTATTCACATTTGAGGAAGCCAATAGCGAAGAAAGTGGAGAAATAGCCAATCTGTCCACCTGTTTATGTATTCATGTATTTATATTTGTTGTCCCTATGGATTGTACTGCCATGTGGCAGGGCAGTAATACATTTATTTTCAAATGAAAAATATACAGACGGGTAATATTTCATATATTCAGCTTTTGGAGCGCTGAGCAGTCAAATCCACTCCCACCCCGCTCCCCAAATTCATGACTTTTTCTTTAATGTGTTTTTTTTTTCCACATGGCTGAAATGTGTAGGATGTGCATGAAAAATAATCTTGGCAGCTACTTCCTCTTCTGTTGTGTTCACAATGTTGTGTGGTAAATTGTATGCATACTCCCCTAGTATTATCTCCCTAGAATCCACCTTGTGAAAAAAGTCAGGCGAGTATGACTAGAAGTTGTCAGCTCTATCTGCCACCCCTGCCTTTTGATCTCTGCCTTATGGGGCTTTACTGAATGAAGTGAAGTCATGCATAAATACAACACCAGCACAGCACAAAGATGCCCTTGCTCTTTCGTACATGCACATCATCAGTAATAATAAGTTTCAATAGGACAGAAAAGTCCATGAATGTAACAGCAGCAAACATGTACTCAAAATGTTATCGGGACACACATGCAGGGATGCACACACTAATACAATCACGCATTTACTAAGAAGACTTCCTCCAAGTTTTCAAATACGGCTGTTTTGTTGAAATCTGCTGGTGTTTCGGAGAGTGGCATATGGTGTCCTTTTGATTATCTTTTATGTGTTGTTTTTCTCCTCACCCTCCAACTGCTCATAGAATATGACATGGCTGTTGTGAGCTAGAGTTACATAATGAAAATTGTGCATGGGATGCTGAGATCACGACCAAGTTATTAAATCATAATCAAGTAACTGCAGTTCCTGAAACAATTAGGCCCGAATCACAGAGATTGGTCGACAATCACCAGTTGCTAGGGACAAATGTGTATTCCCAGATTGGTTGGTGAGTGGTTGCTAGCAGTCGTTAGGTGAATTTGGTTGCAAAAGGGTATACAGTGCTGCACCAAATGCAGTTGGCAACCAGAGGTTGCCCGAAGCCTTAAAATCTTTGTGTTTTGTGCTTTAGTTTCTCTCACTATTTGGGTAGGAAAACATTGTGATTTGGTTTAAAATGAAGCATTTTACTATACAAAGGCACATGAAAAATGACTCTTAGTTATACCCATATTTAACTGTATAGTTCAAAGGCTAAGTTCTGGCACACAAGAAAAAGATATTGTTTATTATAGTTATGTGAAGTTCACTGTTTAATTTTTTTTTTAATCTCAGAGGAAATATTGTCACAAGAGTGTTCTAAATCTGTCAGAAGGTGACAAGTTATTTGGCACAACAAGATTTCTGGTTTCTGTCGGTAAACTGCTTGTAGTCCAAGTTACACTAATGAGTAATCTTTAAACATGCTTTGGCTGCAAGGAGAGCAAAACAAAATTTGCCCAAATGCAATGTCAAAACACTACCATCATCTGACTGTAACTTCATCTGCATATTAGTAATTATTGGCTCAATCCCGGCATCCACAATCACAGACTCACGGACTGAATCCCTTAGGGCAGGGATCCTCACATCCAGGGCTGGAGGGCCGGTGTCCTGCAGCTTTTGGATGTGTCTCTGCTTCCACACACCTGAGTCAAATATAGAAGTCATTAGCAGGACTCTGGAGAACCTGATTGCATACTGAGGAGGTAATTCAGCCATTTGATTCAACGGTGTTGGATCAGGGACACATCTAAAACCTGAAGGACACCGGTTCTCGAGGCCTGGATGTGAGGATCCCTGCCTTAGGGCTTCAGGCAGGTATCAAACGGTCAAATGTGTCTAAATTCCTTACCCAATCCATCCAATTACATAATTCCTTCCTTCCATCCATCCATCCATCGAGTGAGATGACATAAAGGTTTGGTGTGGCGGGTGTGATGGGTTTCTGTGGTGGGATCAAAAAGGATGCCTAGAAGGAGGCTTGTGTCATTTGTAACAGTTGACAAAGGGGCCGGGTGTAAAAGAAAACACACTGAAGTGGCTGAAGACAGCTGCACGTCTTGGTCAAATGACTCTTCAAATAAAGGACACACTAAAGATGAACCACAATGGATGGAATGGGACATAAAGAGATTCAGACATGTTCACAGCATGGTAGGTCTTTTTTCTGAAGACACTGAAACAGATTGAGTTGATTTCATCTAAAATATCCCTGAACATGAACATTTTGCCATTGACTGAGAGAGTCAGGTTCTTTCTGACAAGACCACCTGGTGTGTGAAACAGAAAGACCAAGCAGCTTTCACTGCTAGACTGGACATAACAGCCGCCCAATCAGTCAATATTGATCTTCACAGCAGGTCAAAAGAGAGACAGCATTTATCTGCATGACTGCAGCAGTGACAAGAGCGCATCAAACAGTTTGAGAGATCTGTCTTTCTAAAGGTTCTCTCTGCCAACTGGACAATAGGAGACTTCCCAGTATTTTCACATTTACAGCCAGTACAGCAGTCAAACTTTCCACAAGGACAACATTTTCAGGCCTTTCTGACCTGGATCCGAAGTTGCTTACTGTGAGGAGCTACCTAAAACTGATGGAATTCGATTCAGATATATTTATATAGTGCATCAGTAATCTCAAGGTGCTTGATATTGTAAGGTAAAACATGGCATTTAATCTAC
>VUQK01044145.1:0-10619 GCA_015106715.1 Bujurquina vittata
GGTTCGATTCCACCTTGGCCCGGCCTCTCTCTCACTGTGTGGAGTTTGCATGTTCTCCGTGGTCTGCGTGGGTTTACTCCTTGTTAGAATTATTGTATGAACTTTTATTGTGAGTTATCATATCTTCTATCTGTATGAGTTGTTTCGTGTGTAATCCTGTTGGTTTAGTTTACTTGGATGGGGACAAGCTCGTGATAATATTAAAGGAGCTATCGAAGGAATACTGATTATTATCACAGGCTGTCCCAGCCACACAGGAACACAGGGAAACTCCTCATTGTTAAAATGGAGGACACCCCCAACCTCATATGCATACAAAGAGCTATCACATAAGTGCGACCCTTTAGGTCACGTGAGGTTACATCCATATATGGGGACTGTGGGACTGTACACTGTAACCGGAAGTACCTGTGGTCATGTGACTTCTTTTGTATGCGGATGTCAATAAAAGCTGGAGAGGCCAGCTGCTCGGTGAAGGTTTCCTTTCCTCTGTGTCTGAGGGATGCAGAGGACGGCCTTCCCTTGCAAGTAAAATGCCAGTTATGCGTTTGTTCCTTGTTTATTAGTTGTTAAAATGATCTTGAACCCATCAAGGAGCTACCTAAAACTGATGGAATTCGATTCAGATATATTTATATAGTGCATCAGTAATCTCAAGGTGCTTTATATTGTAAGGTAAAACATGGCATTTAATCTACACTTGCTCTTAGATACTTACCAGAAATAAGACTGATGAGAGCCCTGAGCTTGAAGCAAACCTTCAGATTACACAGACTTTAAAATCAACCTTTGACAGCGGGACACCAAGTAGTGTGATTAATTGCATTGCTGCTGTATCAATAGCTCTTTTCTCTGCGACGTCTCCTTAAATACCAGAAGACAGTTTTGCTTAGCTTCGTTCTCGTTAATGCAGATTTGATTACATGTCCTTTTAGATGTTTAAAAAATGTCTAACAACGAGAACTAAATGAAAGCCAACAGTGAAACAATCCCCCCATTAAAAAACAGAGCTTTCACACTCCTCTGGGATTCACATCGCTTCAAAGAAACTCTGACCTTCCCTCTTCCTCTTCAGCACTTCTTTCTACATCTTTGTGACTCGCTTACTTACTCCTGTTGTATAATCTCTTGCCTTTCTTCTTCTCTGTCCCTCTCAGTGTTGTCTCCTACCTTTTCAAACTCTCACCTCTTTGCCCTCTACCTTATCATAGCCATCAGTGAAATAAGACAATCAATAGAATTATAGATCCCCAGGAGTCAAAGAGTTCATATGTAATGGAAGCTTTAAGAGCTTTTATCAAAAAGGGCTGCTTATGAAGCCTTCAAAAAGGCATTTGTGAACCTGATCATTACCTGGGAAGTATATTACGCAGCAGGAAGTGGGAATCTAAGAAAGCTTTAGGGGTGAGTTACTAGAGAGGTGAGAAAATGAGAAAGACAGTGAGGAGTCATGTCCCTGGAGTTGCAAACACTAAGTTTATCTTGGCTTTTTATTCTGCTTCATTTGCTATATAATTTCCTGCACAAAGAAACCCAGATTAAGGAGGTGACGCTAATCTGTGTATATATAATTACACTGGTAACCTAAAAAATAAAAAAATGCTAACCTAAAACATAGAACATAGTACATAGAATAGTGTTAGCAAATGGTTTATTTCAGCTCTAACATGCTCTTTTCCTAAACCTAACCAAGTAGAGAGTGAAAATTAATGCTACCCCTTTAGAGATTTAGAGATTCTGTGATAATTAACATGAATTATAAGGTAAAGATAACAGATGCTTCTCCTCTCTCACAGAATTCCCGACGACTGCAGCTCGCCTGGAGTTCTTGCAGGCGAGAAAGACCTTGTATTGTAAAGTGGTGCGATCCATAGATAGAAGTGGGGGGTTTTGGGCCAAAAAGTAGCTAAAAGTATATGAGCTACTTTAATCTAGTCCCAAAGAATCTAGGTTGGCAACAGTGATAAATGTAAACTTAAGCCTAGTGATCACTGCTGGGACTGAGTGGGATGTCAGGCACCAAAGCCGAGGACATACAGGCCGACAGAAGAAATATTCATGAGGCGCCTGGGTGAAAGCTATCGGATTCATGCCATCATTGCAGTGCCTACTTGCCCTGAGATTTTATCAGCTTCCAGCTTTGTGGTTATAGAGGATACAGCTACTGTGGCATCATACATCGGTTTCTGAAGTCCCATTTTGAAGCCTTGAGATTAATATTTCTGCTGCTGCCATCTTGGTTTAAAAAACAGATGCGATAAGGAGGGGTGGCTCTCACTGTGAAATAAATCACTCATTGGTTAACTGCCTGTAAATCAGCAATGTTTTATAATGTTTATGGTTCAGACCAGTCAGCTTCCATTGAGGAACGAGCCAATAAGGTTTCAGGAAGTGCTGGGTTTTGGGCTTTTGATGTTCATCCAGATCATCTGCTGGGTATTCAGCCCTTTATGTGCATATTCTCCTTATAAAAATGCAAGAAAGGTCCAAAGACATGCTAACTTCTACAGTGACTGCTTGCCAGCTTTCAAATCTCAGGTTGCGGCCTGTTTGTCCTTTGTAGCACTCTACACCTTACGCTACATTGTTCTTTTTAGTTCAGGTTTGCTCATGGTAGACAGTAATACAGTGTTCATTCAGTCACCTGCATTTTTTTATTTTTTGAAAGCAACCAAGTATCTTTTATAAGCAAATTTTCCTTTGAAAAGCAGCAAGAACCATTCAGCAACATGCTACGTACATAGCTAGCTACGATAGCTTTAAAAGCTCCTCGGGCTGTGGTTTGACCTCTTGGTGCTCTCTTCCGTACATCCTACGGTTCATTGTTCTGAATGGTTGAAGTCTGCCTGTTGTAGACCTACACTGTGTTCAAATAATGGCCTCAGTTTATCAACGGAACTGAAAATTAAGCTAGGGCAGACATATTTCATTTGAATATTTTTAATCATATTATTTATCCAAACCTATTATGTTGTTTCTTGTGAAGATAAATGCCAAACTAATTTTAGCCAAGCAAAGATGGTACAGTGTCACAAAAATAGGCCAAAGCACATTAGTTTCCTAGCAAGCCAGCTATTGCATGACCTGGACGTGAAGGACCTTGCTCAAGGGTATGTCAGCAGTGGTAATTATGGAAAGAGAGTGCTGGTGTTTGAGTCTGTCAGGCTCAAACTAATAACCCCCACGTCACAGTCTTTTTAGTCGTCCACATTAGCCACTCGATGCCTCATTAGCAGAGCATTTGGTGCTTTTTGTGTGTGTGTGTTTTGTAAGTAATCAAACTCCAACATCACTGCATGCAGTGACAATCTAAGCCCAACAAAGACCATGTTTATCTGCCTGTTAACTTGTGAAGCAGCGCTTGCTTGTTACTTCTTCTTAGTTGAGAGATGTTGGGAATGTATTTCTTTCATCGCACCACTGTCAATATCAGGCTCAATACTATTCGCAAAGCAGCAGGCAGCATGATGGATGAATCATTACTCGAGTGTGAATTGAGCTCAGCAAAGTTTGATGCCTTGTTATAGTCTTGAACTTTCCTTGAACCAATTCCAAAGGCTTTTGTTTTAAAAAATGTCTATAGTCAGCTGCTCCACTCGACCAGGAGGGAAACCAAACCCACTCAGACAGACTCCCACTCAAACAAAATAACACGGACTGCTCTGTCATAAACAATGTCTGGACAAACCGCTTTACTCACTCTTGCAAAACAAGAGGGGAGAAAGTAAAAAAAGTTGCATTTAAAACTTTCCGATGACAGTCAGCAGGAATTCTTGAGATGAAAACATTATAAAAGAATCCACCGAGTATTCTTTGATTGAATTTAATTATTTGCCCAGTAGAAAAAAGCCAATCACAGCTTCTCTGAACAGCCTGTTTTGTTTTCCAACTGTTTATTATATATGAGCAGATGTTTGAACACCCAGAGGGAGAAAGGGAAAAAAAATGACAAAAAAGTAGAGTAGAAAAACAAAGATTCATTCATTTATTAACTCTGCAATGTCGAGAGATTAATTAATCCAGTGCTCAAATTCAGCTTGTGCTGACATGCTAGGCTTGTCTCCCAGCACGCCATTGCACATATGACAGTAATCCTTTTTGTGATAAAAGCAAGAGAATTAAACTCTACAAAGGTATTACAGATACATCTTTTATTTATAATTTGAGCAAATGAATTACAATTACTGCCATGAATAACAAACTAGAAATTTGCATTTTTGTGAACAATTTCTACCTTCAGTTCTCCAATTTAAAAGGAGATAATGGATTAATGCAGTGATCGATCAGCACAATGCTGATTATTTGAGCTGCTGTGATTTATTCCACAACAGTTAATTTCTTGATCGACTCGGGTTTGAAGGAGACCTAACTAATTACACTTTAAGAGAAAATTTCACACTGATTGTGAGTGTCTGAAGAGACTCTGTACTTTTATATGTCCTGCTTATGATTCATATGTGTTTTGTGCAGGAGTAAAATGCAGGATATGGGGAGTCAAAAGCTTTTCAACTAACTGCAAATCAGAGCTACATGTAATTTTACTCACTATTCTTTCCATCACTGAATGTGCTAATCAGCGATTATTGGATGCAATCTTTTGTCCTAAACCTCCTATCATTTCCAATCCAGGCTACCTCATCAGGACATATTGGTTTCTGTTGATGATAACCAACAGTTTACTTACTCCACGCTATTCCTGGCACCCTAATATCTAATCAAATTTATATAGCGCCAAAAAATAGTCATCTCAAGGCCCTAATAATACCTAAAATAATACCTTTTTAAGCCAAACTGAAGGAATGAAAATGTGTGAGGCAAAAACAAACAAAAGAACTGCTAGAATTTGGATTGAGGTACTTGAGATACCACTATACTGAGAAATGGGGTACAATAAAAGTCAATCTCTGTCCATACAGGTACAGTCTGTGCCTACAGTATATGGACATGTACAGATTGAGGTAGTTTGGGCATCTGGTTTGGATGTCTCATGGAGGTGTTCCGGGCATGCCCAACTGGGAGGAGACCTTGGGGGAGAACCCGCTAGAGAAATTATATTTGGCCTGGGAGTTCCTGAGGATCCCACAGGAGGAACTGGAGGGTGTGGCTGTGGAGAAAAAAGTCTAGATTATCCTTAGTCACACCTGTAGCTTAGAGGGTATGGCCCTAGTAACTAGACCCCTGAAGTTATACATTAAGGTACTTTATTTTCCAAGAATGTAAAAGTAAAAAGAAGGTGTCATTTACATCTACAACAACTGGACATGCAACTGGATCCTTCTA
Source organism: Bujurquina vittata (assembly GCA_015106715.1). Lineage (NCBI taxonomy): Eukaryota > Metazoa > Chordata > Actinopteri > Cichliformes > Cichlidae > Bujurquina > Bujurquina vittata. The sequence goes on from VUQK01044145.1 coordinate 5,281, forward strand.
GGCTGTCTTTAAATCATTGTGTTTCTTTCTTGCTTGTGGGTACTATAAATAATAAGAAGAGATGCTGCTGAGGTTGCTGCATCAGGGTCGTAATTAGAGCTGGCAATAATGAATACACTCCTATCAAGACATAAGATCATATTAGCTTGTGGCCTGTGATCCCAGCTTGATGACTCAGTTGATATTCTTCTTCTGTGTTGCCAAACAGGATGCGCTATTTAACCTGCTTTATCTTGAGTTCAGCTACAGCATCTGCAAGCCACTCTGCAACCCATCTCCACCCCAACTACTTTTCATGCCAATTTCTGTACCAGGGTCATGATGTTGCTCACCCCACCTTTAAAAGATCAGGGACTCCCTGAAAGATCTTTACTACCAAACATAAATGACTGTAAAGCAGGTTTTGTGTTTCTGGGTTCTGGGTTCTGTGTTTTGATGTCTTTACATGAAAGAAATCTTTGTAATCTATCCTGATTAACTACTTTGGAAAAATTACAAAGATTGCTTCTGAATATTCAGCTCTCATGTTTTACTTGATTAACATGATTATATTTCAGAATTTATCTCACTCCAAGTTTTTAAATAAACCTCAGTTGGAAATAAAGTACAGTCAACCATCAGCACCATTAGCAATGGAAGGTGTGCAAATCTTCATGTACTTTATTTTAGTTTGGAGTTCATTAAGTTCCTCTGATGGCTGTTGTTGTTCTTTCTGGGAATTTAACAGGAAGACTAGCATTAGCTAAGGACAAGATTTAAACTTCTCTCAGGCAGCAAGCTTCCAGACCATTCATTTTCATTTACGTATTCTTTTGTGTTTTTCATCTCCTCATGTTTTGTAATTATGCATTTTGTTAGATGTTTTGCAGCAAGCTAATTTCCCCATTAGGGGCTATAAAATCTTGAAGTTTAGCTTTATTAGTCATCCCCTGAGTGCCGAATTCATGAATTTAGCAGAGTCTGCCTCAAATATAATTAGCCTCTTCTTCTGTAACTCCATTTCACAGTACCAAACTGCACGACATGCCTATTGTCCCACTCTCATTACTTTCATTCATCTGAAATGAATTGCATGTGAACTGTGAAAACAGACAAAGGTATCGGGTCGACCTTTTTTCTGTCCCCTTCTCCTTCCTGGCTCTTTCTTCCATCTCGCTTTCTGATGACCTTTCAGTAAAGGCTGCTGAAGGTACAGGAGTTTAATTGTCCCCAATGCGAGCCAGTAACTCGGGTCTCATCAACAGGATGGGATTTAATGCCGCCAATACCCAATTCTGCATTCTGCGGGCTAGTGGCAAGAATGGGCTGTTTGGATGCAGCTTGGGACTAATTCATGGGGATAGATGCTGGACTTGAATGAAGAAAACTGTGCGAGCCTCGACCCTGGCTGGTAATCTTTTGTTTTTTTTAGACATACTTCGCTTAAAGTTGTTCTTAAATCCAAAATTCCTCTTTGTTGTGACCTATATTGTTTCAATTTAAGTGAAATGATAAAAATAGTGAGCAATTGACTTCTGCTGTTGAGTATATTTGGAGAGGACAAATGAAGGTCAAGTAGCCCTGTACCATCCATTTCAATTGGCCGCTGCAGTGAAAGCTGAATGGAGGGCAGTATGAAAGTTTAAGAGTAAAAACTTTCCGCAAATGAGCAGAAGCCAAAACCATGATTAACAACTCAATCCCAATTTTGATTAAACGGGCAGCACAGCAAATCATAAAATACTACATGCCCCAGGGTCCTGGGTCTAGTTCAAGTTATACAATTATAAACAAAAATCATGAATCGAAATAAGCCTTGTTCACCCCCCCCCCAAAAAAAAGAAGAAAAAAAACGCGTCTTGGTCTCTATAGCTTATTTCACCCTGTTTTTTCTTCTTTTTTTTTATAACTCACCCTTTTACATGGATGCAGCTTGCTAACCAAGCCAGATGCAATCTAGGGGTGTGTCCCAGCTCAGGGCCTACATCCTTCTAAGGCCGCATTCTAAGTCTGATTACATCACAGCCAGGTGATGAAGGCTGTGACATAATCGGTTCACTATACCGACTCCCAGCACATCGCTTTCAACCCCCTTCATAGGCCGCGGCCTGGATACACCAGGGAGGTTGTAGCCTATGAAGGACGCAGTCCCTGAATTGGGACTGGTTTGTTTTGGTCTTCCTTATTCATCTTAGTTCTGGCTTTATCAGTTGTGGTTTTCTAGTTCCCTTACTTCCTGTCTCCTCTGTCCATTTCCCTACACCTTGGTCCCTGTTTAGTTTTCCTCTGTGCCAGCCTCCTGTGTTAAGACTGCGTGTACCTTGTTAGATGTTTCCTTTTTTATTTTGACAGTCCTGTGTTCTCTGTGTGTTGTGTGGAGTTTTGCTTCCTGTGTTTCATTAGTAGGATTTTGTCCACCCGTTCTCACCAGCTGTTTCCTGTTTTCCCTCGTCATTCCCGGTGTATTTATTGTCTGCATTTCCCTCTGTTCTCCCTCATGAAGGTGTGGTGTTGTCGTCTTGTATTCCATTCAGTTCAAGTTTTGTTTCACTTTATCAACAGTACAATAAAGTCACCCTTTAAGTTCAGTTTTGCCTCTGGAGTTCTGCATTTGGGTCCAACCTGATCGCCACACTGCTAACACATGACACCTACGTTATAGATGAGCAGCACATTTACAAATTAAATGCAAGCATTCTCATAATGCATGCTGATTGGTCTGCTTAGGATTTGGTACAGGACACCCTCCTTTGATGGGGTCTGTTTCCAAACTTTAACTAAAGCAGAAGACAAACATCCATGTCTGCATGAGAAGCAGCTGGTCGTGATGGTCAGAGGTCACTGCTTTCAGGGGGCTTCATGCCTCAAATCAAAATTATAAAACCAAACATTATTTAGGGTTTTTTAGCCTGAGCAAAATGTTATTTAGGCTCAAAAAGTGTGGGTATAACACTTATGGTTGCGACTGTATAAAGCCAGTAGCAGCCTATGATACAAATATCAAGCCAATATCATGGTAAAAATATAGATGGACAAACAGTGAAAAAAAGAATAACGCTCGCTTTTTTATCTGTCGTCCACGGCATCAGTCATAATCATCTTCTGCATTAGCCGCTCCTCCTCCGCCACGCCATCTTCTCTTTTTCATGAAACCCATGGAAAAGCCTATCAATGCTATTCGGAGGAAGGCAGGCTGCAATCAGAGGGAAAATTACTGCTCTTTCTCCTGTTCACTATCACCAACAGCTCACAGCAGACCCAGGAATGTTTATCTTCAAATGCATTATGACTAAGCTGCTATCTGCAAAGAGAAAATGGTCTCATATTGTAGCCTGTCCTTTAGTTAATATAAATTTGAAGACCTGCTTCTAGGAAAAATGCTGCCTCCTCAAATATATATGCTGTATTGTATCCTGAAAAATACACATGATATACATGTAAATGAAATAAAACATTGAAAAGTTAATAGCCAACCAGTTTAGCTGCACTGAGAATGCATTTTTGTACAAAAATCAAGTATCAAAAACGTGAGACAGATCTAGCTAAATTGTTAAATCCACATCTAGGTCAGGTTCTATATCTAAAATAACCCCAAAATAAAATATCAAATCATTTATTTCTTGTACCATAATGTTGTCAGCTGGGATGTGAAATCTATTTAGTTCATTTATAACTTTTGCAAGAGTTTGGCATTGCAGTCGTTGAACTGGACTCATGCTGTTCATAATTTTTATGGCCAGCTAAGGAGTGGGTGGTTACAGTTTGCAGATGATGTGGTCCTGTTGGTCCAACTGAATGTGAAATGGAATGAATAAGGGGTTTGCACTTTCAACTCTGAGGTCATGGTTCTCAATCCAAAAAGGGTGGATTGTCTGGCCTGGGCTGGGGAGAAGTTGTTTCCTAAAAAAAAAAAAAGAGAAGTTTAACTACCTTGGGGACTTTCTCTGAAGTTGGGAAAGAATGCAGTGTGAGATTGACAAGTGGATCAAAAGAGAGCTGAGCCTTAAGGCACAGCTGTCATTTTATTGGTCAGACGTACCCTCAAATATGGCCACAAGCTGTGAGAAGTGACTGAAAGAATAAATGAGAGGTCTGAGCATTAAGGACTTTTTTTACTCCCTACTCCAGAGTGATCTCAAACACCAACAGCTGAACACGGATCACGTAGTACTGGAATTGAACCTTCCTTCGAAGGGTTTCTGGGCTCAATGTGTTCAGTCACTCACCAGGATAAGTTTGGAGAGATGATGCCTCTCTGCAAGCTTGCATCAGTAAAGAGCCGGAGATACTGAGCAAGGTGTATGCCTTGCTCAGAAACTCGTGCACCGCAATACAACAGCATCCTCATCCACCTGTGCAACAACCAAAAATCCCTCTGGCACTACACTCATTAGGAATGACAGAAAATGACTATTATTTATAAGTGAAAATTAAATTTAGTGATAAATGCAGCAAACCAGCGTTTACTAGAAAGGGCACATTTAGTGAAGGAGAAATGTCAGGTACAAATATGGGCTGAAGAAAAATACAAACAATAGTGGTTATTTGCTTCCTGGACACCTTGAATAGCCTCACCCGGAGGTTAATAGAAAATGACACTGTTTAAAGGCTTACTGAAGACTCTCTAGCTGCAATGGCCTGAATCACTCCATCCCATAAACCCGCACAACAACAAGCACCACAGTTCTTTATATGACAGGCTGAATTTAGCTCAGCTCTGTGTGTGTGTGTGTGTGTGTGTGTGTGTGTGAATCCGTGAGCCAGGTGTGTGTTTGTCTGTCTGTGTTTGTCTCTGAGCCATAAATATGGGTGGCACTCTCAGATTACAGGAGAAGGTAAACATCTCGTGGGAGCTTTGTGGTCATCTTCTCTGGTCTGTATATTACAGCCACTCCAAACGTCTGCAGTTATAACAGCGTGGGGCTCATCACATCAAGGACTGGTAACGGCTGCCTGGACTCACTCTCTTCTCTTCAAATTAGGATGCCTGGTCAGGACCTATTAATGGGTCTGGCTAGTCTTCAGCATCATTTTTCAACATGCAGATTAATCTTGAGAACAGGTGTGTTTTAAACCAAATTGCCATCTTTTTTTCTGAACCTAACTAATGAGGTTGGTATCTAAACCTGATTAAAAACAAATAGCTATCTCCGGGTTCAGTCTTGTTGTGTATGCAGCCTACCACCCTTACGACTGGGGCGTGGACCCCATATTAGCAATGCCAGTGCATCACAGCACAGTGGGCACGTCTCAGAGATGCCAGCAGTATTGGACCTTTTGGAATGACAATGTGCCGGTAATGGTTTCAGGTAAAGGACACAGCTTCTGGTTCTGGAATATGAGGCTGAAGTCTTAAACCT
>VUQK01044148.1:1828-42082 GCA_015106715.1 Bujurquina vittata
GTGAAAATAATTAAAGATTATAAAAAAAAATAAAGAAAGGTTGTGTGGGGGATTTTTGTTTTTGTGTGTTATTTTTTTTTTTTTTTTTTGCATATTTCAGTGGTAATGCATTCCCTTTCATGATGATCCACCAGACCAAAGTTTTGGCAACTTTGTTTCCTCTCATCACTCCTTGGAGCACCTGAGCTCACAGATATTTTTCACCGATCATCCACTTGATCTTGTTTGACTGCTTTTCAGTCTGATGCCAGGATCGCACAGTGTAGGCATGTGGATGTGTACTTTTCTTTCTTTTCTCTTTTTTTTTTGTGAAGACCATGTCTTCTGAATCAATAATGATCAAAACATTGGATGGAATTTTTAGCATTTTTTTTCAGTATCTTTTCCAAGTGAGTTCAGTTATTCCATCATTTCACATAATGTCAGTTCAGATTAAATGGATTAAAGAGAAGAATAAGTTTATAGAGCCAAGCATTGATGTGATTTTGAAGCAGCAGGAGAACTCAATACATGCAGCCTTGCATGTATTTAGTACTACAAGTTCCACTGTTTGACTCTTTGGGAAAGCTGTATCTTTCATACAACTTGGACTAAAGTGTCCTTTGTTAAAGCCTTAAACCACCAAATGTTCCAAGTGTCTTCCAGTTTTGAACACGAGGGGAGTCATTGGCAAAACCCCCCAAAACTAAATGTTCTTAAAACAGCCTGTTAAACCTGGAAAACTAAAATGTGGAAAAACTGTTGAAGCAGGTATAATATCTATCTTCACTCTCAGAATAGGTGTGAGTCGGACGAATGCCAAGATGAGAATTCAGACTTGACGTTTTTACCCCTACTTTTATTTTTCCCATTTGAACCATGACTACATGAGATTCTTCTTTATGTTTTTAGACTTTGAAGAATGAACAGCCCCATAAACAGAAGAGTCAGAATTTTATGAATGTTTATAACATTTTTGATTACCATAAAGTCTGGTTAAAAAAAGTTGCACCATGGTTGATTTTATGGTTGATGAGCTAAACAGCTGAAAAACATACTCCCATATTTGGAAAAAAAATAGGCAATTTAGCAGTAAGCATTTCCATCGATCCTCTTTTTCTTTCTCTGAACATCTGGTTATGAAAATATTTCTGTTGTTTGGAAAGTTGGCAAGTTATTCCTTTTTTCTTGCTTTGTTTTTTCCCAAACTGAGTGGACCGGACTGCAGAAACCCAAACGCACACATAGAGGTCATGCAAACTCCACACAGAAACGTGCATACAATAATGACAATGGTTGAGTACAAAGCACTGCTAAGATGTTTTCCAAGTATATACCCTTAAACCAAGATAATGGGCAAATTTTAAACGTAATCTGATGGAGCAGATATTCTCAAAATTTTTGTTCAAACTGTTCAGAAGGTTTGTTTTTGACACCAGTTAGGAACGCTTTAGTCTTCTGTGATCACTTAAAAAGAATGACCTGAAACTGAGGAGAACTCCTCTTCTGTCTGGTTCTGTGACGATACATCACAGTAAGACATGAACTGTGGAAGGAAATGTACAGCAGTGATTTGTTTTCTTGTCAGGCTGCATTAAATACTCCCAAGGGCCCACTATAGGAAATCAATGTGAAAGTGAAACATTTTAGTCCTCCTTAATTCACCATGCTGCATGTATTTAATATTATATATTCAATAATGTATGCTAAAATTGCTGACATTTTTCTCATAATATAGTAATGAGGAAAGGTCTACCAAATATCTTTATAGCTTGCTTCTGAGGAGCCAAATATTCATGTAATTTTTAAAGTAGTTCCCCAGCCTTTCTGAAGGTCTTTCACTTTATGTCTTTGGACATTGGTTGATTTTTAGTCATTTTCAGTCCAGTCCTTGTACCTGACCATTTTCAGAGGAACTTTATTTGTTTGTTAAACTACTTAACTGACCTGTGAAACATTAAAGCATGAAAAAGGCACTTAACTCAAAGGATGAATCAGTGTTTTGTCTATAAATAACAGGCAACTTACCAAAAAACCTATTTTAAATTGCGTCTTTAGACACTTAGTTCCAAGCCGATTGTCACAAAAACACACAATTTGTTCTCATTTCTTTAGCTGAATGTATGAAAAATGCCAAGGATAACAACGTTTGACTGTAATATTATTTTTGCACCAACAAGATGATTCCCAAAGAGCTGTTGACTGAAAACATTTCATATCTAAGCATGGTGTGCGGTGTGTTTTTAAAAAAACTGTGTCAGCCCTAAAAACTCTCTACAAAAGATGAACAGTAACTGGAAGTCATGTTCTTAAGAACAAAGGAAATGATCCGGCAAAGACCTGACAGATCTGAGAGATGCATCTGGACCTTTAAATGATTCATCTGCCGAAGCCTTAGAAATGGTTTCAATGCAAGATGGCTGTGAACACATCATTCTTAAAGAAACAGGGAGAAAAGGCTGAGGTATGACAAATTACCCAAGAACTGGGCTGAAAATTAATGGCAACAGGTCTGATGGAGTGATGAATCCACATTTGAAATTTTTGGCTTAAATTGTCATCAATGTGTTTTGAGGAGTGATGTCTACAACATGGTGGAAGCTGGGTCATGGTTCTGGGCTGCATTTCAGCCAGTGGTGTTGGAGCTCTTGTCAAAATCAATGAAATTTATAAACACCTAAAATTTGAAACACAGAAAGATACCATCAGATTTTGGTTCACCACCATGCAATACCATCTGGAAAGCATCTGACTGGCAATAGCTTCCTTTTTCTCAAAATTCCCAACACACTGCCAATGTAATAAAAGCAAAGGACCTCAAAGTTATTGAAGCAGTGTGAGATCATCTTGACAGAGATGGAACAAAAGGCAGCCAACATCCAAAGAAGAGCTTTGGATGTCCTTCAAAATGCCTGGAGTAGTTAAAGAAATTACAAGAAAGCTTTTTAAAGAGAGTTCAGAATGAATATGGCCATACTAAATACTGACTTTCAAGCTTACTAAAATTATACAGTCTCACATTTTGCCTTATCTGCTGTATTTCCATTTATGCTTGCACATATTTCAATAAACTATTCATTTCCCTAGCTAAATATTTTTAAAATGAGGGTTTGCTCCAAAATTTTGCACAGTACTGTATGTATCAAAATGCATGTTAATTCACAGTGCTTAAAATAGGTATTAAAAGGGGACCCACTGAGTAGTACTAGAGAAAAGAACTAAAAAAAATTGAAGGAGCATAAGTGTAAAATATTTCATTCCATTACAATAAATAATGTTGAGAAAAATTTGCATTGTCTGCTTTTTTCAGTCTTTTCTATGTAATTCATCAATTTCACCAAAGGTTTAGTTTTGAAAGCTTTACGTATCACTGTGACTTTAATCAGTGAAGTCAAAGTCATTAAACCTATCCTATGAAAATATGTGATTTGTAGCAAAAAGAAGAGCATAACGTGCATATACATCAAAAATTATTTTTTCCCCACCCTCAAACAATTATTTTACTTTTGTACAAAACACAGAGTTGAAATTACCATTCATTGTTATTGTTAACAATGTGTTACCACAGGTAGTTAGGGTGGCCAGAGGTTGCGGCTTTTGTATTTGGCCTGACACCTCTGGGCCACCGTAGGGGTAGTGGAATATGAGCATCACTGCAACATTGCAGCAATACTATAGAGTAATGTAAATGTGATGTATTTTGTTAACCTTTCTACAACATTATGTCAAAGCTGGATAATGTTTTATATACACACACACACACTCTCATACACACACGGACACACACACATTCAAGGATCTTACAAGTCATATAGGTGCAGGTGCTATATATTATCCTCTTTGCTAACATAAGGGGTCAAACTTATGACCCTGCGGTGCTGAAACATCATCTAGTCAAAGACACCTCCCACAGTGGTGACAGAAGCAGCGCTCCAGGAGTCAACTTTTAAACCCAAAACAATGTCACATCCATCATAACAACCATTTTTGCGGACATGGAAAGAATTTGGCTCTTCTTTCACCATCTGTGTTTTTGCTTCTTTCATTCCAAATTTGATTATGTCTCACCTGCAGAGTACATCACAGTCTTTTTGGACCCTGAGATTTTCACTTCTCAACTCCCAGCAAGATGTCCCAGTAGGAATAAATAGGTTTTGCATCTGGTTCTAAAACCTCTGCATCACACCCACAACAACTTTCAGACTTCAAAAGGCATTTACTGTTTCCAGGGAAAGTGCCACTGTGTGCATTAAAAGCTCTCGGACTGTAATGCTGCAGAGCATCACGCATAAAAGGCTCATCTATCCTTCAATGCAACAATATTGAAAGAAAAAAAAAACACACGTACAAGGAAGTGTCCCACTGAACTCTGGTTTCTTGTCTGGTTTCAACACGCTTGGAACCCCGTCCTGAAAGTGCTTCAGTGTTTCTTCAAACCAGTTTTAAGAGCAGAAGAGTTGTTTCTGATTATCCCGAGCCTTCCAGCTGGAAGACACCCAAGGTTGCCTCCTTTGTTGACTTATTACCTCCAATCACTGATAAACAGCTCTGATGCTGGGCAGATCCACATGCTGCTTTCCAGCTGTTTGTGGCGATGGGAAGGAAACAAAGCAAAGGCTGTTGTTTAGAGCTGAACTGTAAACACTGTTTCTGACAGTCGCTGTCCTCTAAAGCCTTAAATCGGAGCTAAATCATGGTTTTACTTCCAAAGACAACCATGAATTGGTGTTTTAAGACAGGATGGAGTCTGTATGCAGCATTTTGACCCCAATAAAACCATCCCAAAAAGGTCACATCTCCGAAAAGACCGTAGCTTTTGTTTTTGGAAACTGATGTTCAAATATTTAATTGTGGCTGCACAGATAAACTGGAGGGCGTTGGGTAAATATTTGCTCTCAGTCAGGGCAAAGCTTTAGAATGGACCACAGACATGCACACAAATGCGCCTAGGACAACTGGCCAGAGAAAATTAAAAGAGAGGGCAGAGAATCAGAAATACACATTATTTTAGCAATCTGTTGCAACAACAGATGTTTACCTTAATCCAGTTACTCTGCTGCTGCTCAGAAAGGGTTTCTTCTATATTCTGTTTATTACTGAGGCTAGAAAAATGGCAAATATTCATGTTTGAAAAGCTGTGTGCATGTGCGTGGGTGTGTTTTGTTTGTTTTTTTAATTGAAACTTTTCTGTAAACAACAATCTGTTAATCTGTCTGGATCTAAACAAGGAGAGAAGCTCCACCGGGTCCTTAGAAAAGACAACCTCTGAGTGGTAAAGGCAACAAGAAAAAACTGTAGTTCATCCGATGGCCACAAGAGGCAGACTCAGAAAGCAAAACAATGCCCATGGACTTCAATGTTAAAACCCAGAACTTTACAGGAGAAGGAAACATGTTTACAGCCTGTAAACCTGTACAAAGCCAAAGTAAACAAAAAAATGATTTACTACTTGCTTTGCTTGTTTATTTTTAATCAAGGCTTAATGCTATACATCAATGGGAAGTAGAGCAGGAGAAAATACTGAAACCCAAGTTGCCTCCGATCAATCAGTGTGTGTGTGTGTGTGCTAAAATTGCTTGTATGAATGGGTGAATGAGGCTTGAAGTAAGAAATCACTTTGAGTGCTTAAATAGAGTATAAAATAATTTATAGGTACCAGGTGATCTGTTGTGATTTGGGAAGGCAAAAGGACCAGTTCATTTCATTAATCTCCTGATTGCTCAGGATTAAAATTTGATCTCCTTTTCAAAGGAACTTTGATATGTTACTGTAGGACCGCACAGTCAGAGCACACAGAGGCGCAAATATGCTGGTTAAAAAGGGGCTTTTGTGTTACCTTATAATTATATCAGAAATACAGAGGAGTGTAAATCAGCTCTTAAACAAAATAAGTGGGCTCAAAACACAGTAACAGTAATTAATGCAATGTATAAATTTACATAAAATAATGGAAAGCAAATATGGAAACGAGTGGCATCAGCAACAATCTGGTGACCACCATAAAGTTACAGCAAAGTCCAGGAGTCCCAGAGTGGCGCTGAGGTCAGTCCGGCCTGTTCAGAGGACATATTGAGGTAAGAAATGGTAACAATGTAACCTTTAACAGATACGGAGCACTGGATTCAATCTTCGTGGTGCGTGGACTGCAGGGATTCAGACTTTTTTTCAAATTTATTTCAATGATATAAATATAATTTTATATAAATAATGTATTTTTAAAGTGCTTTCAAATTTGGAATATTTGTTCTTGGAGTGAAATTGGGGAAATAATGAGGCTCCGTTTAAGTTAAATTATACACTTCGGTGATATCTGTGTTTTATTTTGTGTTTTTGCGACGTATGGAAGCTGAAACTGAAAGAATAGTGCCTGAAAGAGAGGGAGGGGGGAGGGAGAATTCCTCCACAGCTCCAGGGTGATGAAGAGGTTAAGCCAGCCCCTCTTCGCTGCGCTCTCTGGGTTGCAACCCACCAGTCCAGCTGCCTCCTTCTGCGGCTTCAGCCCCGCTTTAAACAGCAGCTGAGCGCTGAGCAGACATGGACACATCCAAACTTTAACTTTCAGCTCTTTCTCCCCTCTTGAGTGCGCGCCTCTCCTCCCCTTCCCTCTCCCGCTCAGCCCCGAATGAGAAGCTGCATTGGCAGCTGCCGTCTCATGGAAACCTAATTTTGCTCCAATTTTCGGTCAGTCGGTCAAGTCTGTGGAGGCTATTGTCGTTTCGCTGCTCCCCTGGTTTTAATGGTTCACTCATGCGTCGGGAATGCCATGGCCACTCCGAGCGCACAGCAGCAGGATTATTTCAGATCGGTGAGCAGCGAGTCCACCACCTACATGATGGTCCCGGCAGGCGGCCCGAACGCGGCACCGCGCCGGGAAGCGCCGTCCAAGATGTGGGTGGCTATGGTGGTGATAGTGGTGGTGGTGCTGCAGATCGCCTCGACCACGGGGCTCTTTGTCTACCTGAACATGTCAATATCACAGGTGAGAGCTGGTTTGCACTTCTTTTAACCTTTTTGTTTGTTTGTTTGTTTTTAAATCTGTATTTTGAACCACATGCGGTTCCTTTGTGGGGTTTTTTTTAATGAGGGATCCAAGTCCATTCTTTGCACGGAGTTTACGAGAAACAGATCTTACATTTACAGCTCGGTGTCACATGCGCACTCTCAATATTGTTGCAGGGCTGGAAGAACGGGAAGAAAGTGGTTAAACTGTGCGCAACATTTGGAGCAATAAAAACATAAAAATAAAAAGTAGAAGTAAACATAAGGCGTTGAAGAGCAAAGCCGCTGCAGACAGATGTTACAGGAGCTTTGGGGCAGATTTTCTGAGATGAGCTGAGTTTTTGAGAGTATTGTCATTTATTTCTGGAAGGCGGTTACTGCACAGTTCGCCTCGTCAGTTTTTCTTTCCAGGCGCTTGGAAAACAGATTTGCCTGATCGGACTTGTTTAACAATGCAATGCAGACTTTACAAGCAGTCAAGGTGCAGGGGACTGCGCAGCAGCGCTTGCAGGAACAGACTGTAAAGCTGCGTGCGTAAAAAACCCACATTGGAGCCATTTGGGTGCGCAGAAAGTGGAGAGAAGCTGTAGGGCCAGAATGCTTTTAAGTGGGTTACAGATGTGTGCAGGGGTGACCACGCAGGTCAGCGATGGATGTGGGCTCTTCCTCCATGGGGTTTCATTAGGCCGTTTTTATTTTCTCGATTTAATAATCTAGTAGACGCTACTGTAGCGACTTGCAGCGTGTTTTGAGTTATTTGTTCTGCTGCACATGTGCTCCTTGGAGGAACGCGGGTGGTGTCAGCGAGCTGTTGCTCATTGAGTCCCAGCAGGGGAAAGTACACGATGAAAATTGAAGTCATTGCTGTTGATAGAGTTGTGTGTCATGGAGGGCATAAAACACGGGATAGACGGCCTTATCAGACAAATCGAGGCTCATAAAAGTGCCAGTTAAAACAGCAGAGGCTTCTCTGTTATGGATTTGATATTAAGGAAAAGCAACGCGACTCATAAACTGTGATTTAAGGCTCATGCAGTATGTGTTGAGAAGTGTTGCGTATGATTTCTGATGCGCTGCAGTGGGGGGTGGGGGTGGGCGGTTATATTGGCCTGCAGGGATTAAAGAAACTGATGTATGTTCCTGATGGTGCATGAAATCTGCTTTAGTGGTGCGCCGTGCATGTCTGTGTGAGATCAACACCTGCAAACGTGTCACGCGTGGAAGAAGATAAATGATCTTTTGCATTGGAGATGCTTCGTGGCTAGTTTTCCATTCACAATATTGCAGGTTTTATTGCTGATGATTAATTTTTTTATACACAGTGACTCAAAGTAAAAGTAGTTTGTTGGGATTAAAAAAAAAAAAAGGTCCAGTCTGTGCTTTTTTTCCTCTGCAAAACCAGCAGAGATGACATCAACATGAAACCAGATATATTTGTCCCTCTCATGTCTCACACTTTGCATCCTTTTAAAGAAAAAATGCCCTTTAGACACTTTTTGGTGCAGCGTCTTTGGGTTCAAACGACTGCAGTGATGGGGGAAAGTACTCACTTGAGCAGAAACACACGAAAGTGTCTTAACTAATAAAACTATCCATGTCTGTCTGAAAAGATATTTTTTTCATTGTTTTTTTTAAATAATTTTTTATTTCAACTCAGACAGGGTATAACCATAGAAACAAAAGTTCCCTTTTAGTATCTATGTGCAGATGAAAGGCCAAAATGTGTCTCTTTGAAAACAATAAATAAAAATAACTTACTCATGGACACCACCTTAAATTCAATCACACCCCCAACGGCAGCATCCTCTCACAGCAGGACAACCAGCTCCCACCGTATGGCAAAATCTGCCCACCACAAAGAGCCCAAACTGTTGAGTTAAGCTAGAAACTCCACGTATCCCAATCCGATTGAGCGCGCATGGAAACCAGTCCAACCCACTGAGACTCTGCTCCTGCCCCAGCAGTTTACAGCTGTTTCGACAGCAAAAGGGGGACCTATACAATATTAGGCAAGTGGTTTTAATGTTGTGGCTTGATCTGTATTCATCAAACCTTTACTCACTTGACATAAATGTAATAATCCTGTCTCAGAAATGGAGCAACTTGCTGTAATCATGACTTATTGATTTAATGTCAAGATAAAGAACCTTGGTAAAAGGGTTAATGTATAAGTAGTTCACTTGATTTCTGTCTCTTTTTTTTTTTTACATGTCAGAGGTAGCGGGAAATCACATAAGGAATAGTTTAGAGATGATACTGGACAGAGACTAAATGAATTGCATGTGGGGAATCCCCCGGTTCTCATGCGAAGGCCAGCTATTCTGGAAACAGGCCCTTCTTTGAATTGCAGTAGTTACACCCCATGCCTGCCTGGCTGTTTTAAGACAAAAGATGTTTGAAACAATAACCTTCGTACAAAGAGGAATTCTCCAGCGTTGCCTCACAGCTGTGGCATTCACATAAAAGCAAACAAACACATGTAAACACAGACACTCCTGAGCTCATGGAGGGTGCCGTGCGCCCACAGTTGGGTTTTGTGTCCTTTGCTGCTGGATCAAGAATGCTTAGCAAACCAGTGAATCACTTCAGAATAAATATATATATATATGGATGGGTTTGTGCTCACAAAGTTGGGGGAATTTAGTTTGAAATATGCAGCATGCATTAGGAGAAACCTCTCTGGCTGAGTCACATCCTCAAGAGCTGCTATATAAAGAAGTAAATGCTCAAGTTACCGTGAGTCTGTTTGGTGACTGGTAAGAATGCCAGAGTGAACATATTCCAACCATCTACTGGACTGATACATCAGCCAAACTTCGGTATTGGCCAATATCGGTATAGATAACTTATATTGACCAATCGCCATTTACCAGCCGCAGTCTCTAATGCCTATTTGTTGTGCCACATTAATTTTGCACTGGTTAAATGTCCATAGATGGTATGATAAAGAGCTGAAAGATTATAAAACATTTTAGATATTTATTTCTTAAGAATATTTCTTTGTTTACCAAATGTTGTAATAAAAAATAAAGAAGACATAATTACTTTAAACAGCTTTATCAGCTGATGCCCTTTTGGTGTTTGAAGAGCCATTAGTCTATTAAAAAAGGAAAAAAATCCTTATTTTTGAGAAAATCATTGTTGGGTTCAGCCTTGCATAACATTTTTCATGCTCGTATTCGGTGGTGTCACCTCACAGCAAGAACGTCCACAGTAGAGTCCAGACGATATCTTGGCTAATATTAGCCATATGCCGATATATCTGTATTGGTATATGTAAGAGATGATGAACACAAAAATTTAAAAAGTAAAGATTAAATGGAAGGGACCCCCTGGAACGTTATCATGAGAGGTTATGTTGTATAAGTCTGTCCACCAGAGGGCGCTCTGCAAATTCCCTGTTGGTGACATGTGTTTGGAACGCCACAGAGTGTAAACGAGTCATTCACAACTAGTTGTGACAATAAAGATTATTTTTGAACTACAATTTTCATATTATCTTAGTTAGGACTCTTAAATAAGCACACATAAGAAATGCTATGGAAATTCTATGTTTTGTGTGGCTGAATGAAAGCGATATCGGCCGATATATGAGCTCTTTCAATCACCATATTGCTATCTTAAAAATCCTATATCAGTCGGGCTCTAGTCCTAGGCTTGACTCCACCATCCAGCTGGTACTCTGGATTCCTCCCACACTTAAAAGAGATGCTTGTTAGGTCACCTGCTGGTTCTGAGTTGGCCGTAAGTGTGAACTGTTGTCTGCCCCTCTGTGTTTGCCCTGTGACAAACTGGCCACCTGTCCAGGATGCACCCCGCCTCTCACCCTGTGATAGTTCGGATAAGCTCCAGCAGCCCCCCCCGTGACCCTGAATCGGCTGAGGGGAAGAAAATGGATGGATGTTGTCTGATATGGGAAAACTACAGTAAAACACTGGTTTGCTGAGCTTCACCTGCCCTACGAAACACTTAAACTGATCATGATGAGATACTGAAGACTGAAGAACTTCACCAAAGCTGCAACTTGTTCTTTTTGAAATGCGAATGTTTCTCTTTCATGGGTTAAAATGAAGAGATTAGCGTCCAGACAGTTGGGTGTCAGATGTACTTAATGTGTCCTTTCTACACTGAGTAAGTGGTCGTCTTTTAATAACTTTCTGAAGATGTCTTCTTACTAGTTTCCTGCTATTATTGTAAGGAAACCTCTTTTATCTCACACAAGCCTTCAGATCTGTGTCCTGTAAGATTTTGGGTTCTCATCCCATTTCTGTAAATTTGTGTGAAATTTGGGGCTTTTCAGTGTTATCTGTGCTTTTGTGTTTGACTGACTGGCATTCCGTTCCTTAAACTTCACTGGTCCACTTTATTATTGTTTGGGCTCACTGATAGGGTCTGACTCACCCTTACTCTGGCTCTATTGTTGTGTGTGTGCGTGTGTGTGTGTGTGTGTATCTGTGTGTACGTGTGTGTGGCGAGATTTACACAGATGTCATTTTTGCTTATTGTGGACAGTTGTTAGGGTGTGTGTGTGCGTGTTTGTGTGTGTGGTCTGTTCACCTTCAAAGAGCAGCAGTTCTTGTAATCTGTGTTTGTGCGATTTAAGTGTGTTTTTGTGTGTATGCGTTCTCATGATTTTATCTGCGCTATGAACAGATGGCTTCCAAGCTCAGGAAATATTTTTTTCCAAATACTGAAAAATGCATGGCCTGCATGGTACACTTCAGAGTTTTAGTTTCTGGATTAGAATTGCTTAACATTTTTGATTAAGAGTTAGGTTACCTTAGAGGTTAAAGGTTAAAGTGGAAGCCGAGCCAAGAAGTTCGAATTCCTGAGGTTTCTGACATCTTGAAGTCACAATGCAAACAAACCTCTGCTCGTATGTTTTAGAGGGAACTGGTGAATTTAAAAGCAGTCAGTTTAGTTTTGTTCTTAGCTCGGCATGTCTGGGAAACAGTTATTTGCTGAGGCTTTGCAAAATTAGATTTAAGGTTGAATTTTATGCTTGATTAATTTCTGACTTCTTGAAGAAGTCCGGTGTGTCGACTCAAGTTATGGTATAAAAAAGCAAATTCAGTCTGTTATTTGCCTAATAAATAATTTGTAGTTTTAAAAAAGTTTTTTTTTACAGATTTCTAAAATATTTGTGCTTTCTTGTTATCTTTTTTTTTTAAACTTTAATTTTTATTAACATTTTTATCATACACCAACATACAAAAAAACACCTGTCTTTCTTGTTATCTAATGAATTTGTTGAGCACTGTGTTTTGATCATCAAAGAAGCAGTTTTAGTCATTTTTAAGCTGTAAGTTGATCTACCTTGGATATTTTGACATGTTTTTGTTGATATTTTAGATACATGACAATGAGACTAACCAACTTTAATATGGTTGTTGGTCTAGATTCAGATATTCAACACTTGTTCTCACTACAACTTTACCCTCTAAAATGCCTTAAAACCTGCATTGTTTAATGGCAAGCAGGGGGCAACTCCAAAGAAGTCAGATTCTGTCTAAATCCATGGGAAAAATACCCTAATTCTCACTTGATTTAGGACCTCTGTAAACATTTCCCCAATGAGTTAACGAGTTTGGTCATTAAGTCCAAGTCTTTATTAATACAACATTGTGTTAATTTTCTATGTTATGGCTCCATTTAGAGTAAAATGAATTATAAAGCAAAGCAGGATTTAAGGCTTAACGTGACAAACTGCTGCTTAGTTGCAACCCTGTGTTTACAAAGAAAACCACCACCAAAAAACAATAACAAAAAGCAATGCCAAACTCGAGGCTTCAGAACTCGACAAACCAGCCAGTAATTTCAAAATATCAGTCTCCATCTTTTAAATCCAGTCTGTGGTTAAAAACAAATTCCAGGTGGTGCTACCACGTCCCGTGGCCTTTAACGCATAAATTTTTCTGAAGAAAAATGTCTTAATTTGACAGCTGAAAAACAAGAAAACAAATAGCTTAATCTTTAGGGCGATATTTTCTTTATTACATAGTGAGAGTGGAAGAAGCAGGCTGGGCAAATAGAGCTGTTTAACATTCAGTTAAGGCAGAATTAAACCCAGATATGTGGCATCAGATACGTCTTAATTGGAAGCTTAGTGTCCCTTGAATTTTAGAGCTGATTTAATATAACGTCAGCTGTTTTGAGTGCTTCCTACAGCTCATGCTGCTCGACTGCTGGATGTCTGAGTTCCTGCAGAGCTATGCACAGGGTTAGGCTATTTAATTTGTGTGAAATAACATATAGTCAAAGATGCCTGGTGTGCTTTAGGTGCACGAGAGCCACGGGGTCTGTTTGGCAACTTGTTGCTAAAAGCTCTCCACCAAACAAGCGAAAGTCTCGTTGACACCCTGTGTGGCCTCAGACGTCGTTGCCAAGGCCTTTCTGAGGCAAACTCAGATCGCGGGATTGAACGGAGAGGCCCGGTTGTTTCACTGGTACATAAATCAGATGTATATTTACCTCAGCCTTTCACACTGTATTAGGTTTTATGGGGGAAGGCCAAGGTTAAAGTTACCATTAAAGAACCAGTGGTTGCCCTAATGAGACTGGGAATGCATGCTTGTTGGAGGGGGTGCAACATGTGTGTTGGTGTCAATGTGTGGGCAAGAGTGTGTGTGTGTGTGTGTGTGTGTGTGTGTGTGAGAGAGAGAGACATTCAAGCTTTAGCCTCTCTTCTGCACACACATGTACAGGTGCACACACACTCGCATGTTCATCATTAGCAGTTTTGAGAAAAATCAAATTCGTCACTGGAAATATTTAGATTTAACTCAAAGCTACTAGTTACTAACCACCCTACACCCGACTCCGCTGCCAAAATACACAAATCTCCCTCTCTCTCTTTTCACCTCTCGCCCCCCGTAGTCTCAGTGTGTTATGCTTCAGGTCCACATCGGAGTATCGCGTTACAGTCGGTTTTAGGGCTCAAGGGTGGGATGGATTTTTCAAGAGTGACACAAGGAGAGTTTTTTTTCCCCTTTCTTTTTGCCTTTTATGAGGATTGCAAGTTAAGTGATTCTTTGGCAGTTGGTGTGTGAGCGTGCGTGTGTGTGTGTACGCACGCATCTAAACAGGGCCTGGGCACATCTCCAAAGTTACGTAAGGTGTTTACAGTGTTGTAAAACACTAAAAGAGCAAGAGAATGAGAGAAGAGGCTTGCATGTGCATGATTGCTTCAAGAAGGTTGAAGACGGATCTAGTTGGCCTTGATTTTTTATTCCCCCCCTCATGTCTACATCAGTTAACTAACCTCTTGAATTTTATAAATCAGACATGCTGGCTGCAGCTAATAAACAGTTATGGCCTTTTTCTGTCAAGAATTGATCGACTTTTATAGGCTTAATAAGATACTATGGTCGTAAATCACACGTGTCTTTTTAATCCATAAGAGCGAGGCTTTCGGAGAAGAAAGGTGATTCCTCTGCTTCCTCTACCACACACGGTGACACACGCACAAACATATATTAGGTCTTGTGGAGACGTGTCCGCGGGACGCAGTGTGGTGTCTGTGCACGGGCCTGCATGCATGCTCACTGTTTTCATGGCCAGGTCATTTGGACCAGGATGAAAAAGAAAGCACGGATCACAGGAAGATACAGGGAGGTAAGATGAGAAATTAGACCTGAGAGTTGAAAGAGACAGAGCAGTGACAGAGGGGGATGATAGTTTGATTTGAGTATTTGAAGCCGTTAACCTACTGTGCAGCAGTATATGCACAGAAACAAGAGAGGTATGCAAACTTCCTTGAGACCCACATTATAAACACAAGTCAAGCTATCAAAGTCAGTAAAGATATGCCAGGGTTATTTTTGCTGTTCTCCGTGGAGAATAGTTGAATTTGAAGCATCTCAGGTTTAATATTGAAGGTAAAGTATTTGGCCAAGCAGACCGAGAATATGAATGTGATACTCTCATAATGCGGGTCTAAGTTTTCTAGATGTATTACAAACTAATTATAAACATAAGGGTTAAAATTTAGTGTAGCAAAATGTATGTGGATTTTTTTCACAAAAAAGCTCTGAACAATTCAATATGCAAATTTAAAGTTTTTGTTACTGTACAAATAAACATGAGTTTTGAAATGTGCTGGTTTCAGCTGTGAGGCACAAGTTTTACTCTGCAGGTGAACGTTTTATGTTTGCATTTTCATTCACTCAGCAGTTTCACTTTGGTTGGCAAACATTTGCAGACAAGTCGGCTTCCTTCACGCAAACTACTGGCAAGCTGCTAAAGACCAAAGCAATCGCAAAAAAAGTTTTCGATTCAGCCTCTTTGTGACTGGACTAGCAACCTCCACCAAGGACTCACCAACCTGTTGCAGAATGCACACTTTCCCTAGCAATGTGTAGATACTGGGAGGGTCACAGCTTTTGACAGCAACCACATACAAGTGGTTAGGGAATGCACATTTATCCTCATGACTGGTTTCCAGATGGTCACCAAACAGTCTTATAGTAGCTGTTCCTTAGTTAAATGCTTAAATGCTCCTCTTTTTCCTTCTTTTTGACAAACACTTCAATATATTGTGTCTTTATGGTCCTTTTCTGCCTGTTGACTGTTGCTATGAGGCATCACAAAATTGTGTTTTTCAGCTCATTTTATGAGTTTGCGGTTCTCATTTATGAAGAAGCCAGTCTTTCCTGTTTCTCACTGATAGGGAAAACCAAAGCCTGATTTTACTACATGCGATCATGCTTCTTAAATTTAAAATCCCTCTCATCTTAAATTTTAACATTTTGAACACAGAAATTACCACAAAATTTGAAAAGGTGTCAAATTAAAATAAATCCTGAACGAGTGGAGTGGAAATGAGGAAGGAGCGGTGCTAAAAGGACCAAGTGATCGTAGGGGAAGGATGTGCCGCATAGGTTATTAGTAAGTTCGTAGGGAGCAGGATAGGAGTCTGCTGCTATACATTATGTTACCTGATTGCGTACAGATACACAGACCCACCACACGCAGCCTTGGGTTGACAGCTTGACACTTGAAAACAGGATATTTGTGTTCCCACACTGGAATGCTCATTAGGCTGTGGCTACAGCTGCGTGTGCATGCATGTGCCAACAGCTGGTGCTGTGCTGTGTGTTATCGCATTGTTTGCTCAGTCAACATGGTTATAAACTGCTGATAAATGTTGCTCACGAGCTTTGAGGGCACTGATGCTCCTGACAGCTATCTGTGCTGCTCATCTCTTTTGTAAACCTGGCTGCAATGTTATGCTTTCAGTTTTCCTCAATCTCGGTTTATTGACTGAAAAGCCAGCTTAAAAGCGGTCTTGTGTAATTTTTTTGCATCTAACTTGTAGGGTATTTATATCAACCCAAAACAAACAGACACCCCCACACACTATATAATTCCTTTTATTAGAAGTCCTATAAGGAAAACTGTTTTTGGCGTGAGATTAAAGACCATTTTCTTTTAGTACAAGGTTTTTAAATTATACAAATGTTTATTAGCAGCACCCCTCCTTGAGCTTTTAAGGTATAATAACCACCAAAAAAATGTAACAATGTCCGTGCAAAACTGGCCAAGTGATGTAGATAAATAGCGCTGGAAAGTCTTTTATGACTTATGGAGTTACTAAGAAACACTTGGATGTTATTATGATGCAAACAAATTGCATTATCCTCCTACGACGAACGGGCCCTCCCTCTTTGCTCTCCATCTTTCACTTCTAGTCTTCGTTGTCCATGTGGCTCCCATCGCATGGCAACTAAACCCTTCCCATATTTTCTATACATGTATTATCAAAAGAGAATGAACCACAGTTAATGGGATTGGAGCGGTTCTTCAGATTGTTCTGAGGGCGAATAATTTTGGTAACGCTGAAAGGGGTTTTTGAAGGATAAAAGGAATACCAATGTAAAAAGGTCTCTTGTGAGAAATGTAAGCATATTTTTTTAATCCAAAAAAAATAAAAATAAAATACACGCAAGAAATGAAGGGTAATAAGAAGCAGGTGAACTTAACTGGACAGTAACATGAGCGGGAAAAAAAGATGGCAGGGAAGTGACAACACAGAAAATCACTCTTCAAAATAAGAGGAAATCAAGTGGCGATACAGAGACGCCGAGCGTGGCGAACACAGGAAGCACATGGAAAAAACAGCGAGGAAAGGGATAATAATAAAAATCAAGATTCAATATTTAATAGCGCAATGAAAATTTAAAACTCCTGAGACTATCAGCAGTGCCATGGAGGGGCTCACCTGTAAAGACTTTGTGCTTGTTTTTTCCTCGAGTGATGGTAAATTGAATAAGACACAATACACATAATGTGTGCCCACTGAAGTGACTTGAAGTTGAGTCGGATTTCATATTGTCATAACTTCCTGCGTTAGAATTGCGTGGATGTGTTTGTGTATTACGCACCTCATCCCTGCATATAGTATTCAAAAGGGACACATTTTAGGCACCATCCTTTTTGTCCACTTTTTCTTTTCATTGACATGATGGAGCAGGAAGTCTTGGAGTGGATACCCACTGGCTAAAGCGGCTCCCTTGAAATATTGGACATTATCCCCAGAGGCTAGGATGTCAAACGATTCCCAGATTGTGTGTTAGCTGATTAGCCAGTGGTTCATTGGATGGGAAGTTCTTAGCTGCTTTAACATGATCCGTCCTTGGGAATGGGCACACATCTCTGTCCTGGCATAAAGAGGAGACCCCTTTTAGCCACTGCCTCAAGTCTTTCTGAATCCAGTGTTTTCCTGCCTTTCTCTCAAGCACACACACACATTCACACACTTATTCTCCCTCTTATATCAGCATTTTGACTCTGAACTTAGTAATAAGACCAGCATGATCTCGTGTCAGCTCTCATTTGTGTACCAATTAAAAACCAGTGAACTCTTTTCTGTGCTGACCTCGAATCTCTTCCAAATTTTTCCACGCATTCAGGTCCCACTTCTATAAACAGTTACCTCCTTAAACCACAGTGTTGTCTGTCTTCTTGTTTTCCCCGAAGGTCTCACTGACTGTAAGGAATACTGTGGTTTTGGCTTCTAATCAGAGCCCATCATAACCCATCATCATTGCTTTCGTAGATCAAGAGGAAAAAAAAGAACAAAAATATTATCACTGCCGTCCTATTTCCTCGGCTCCTCGCTGAGCTATAAACCAAAGTGAATTTTTTCGGCTTCGTGTTTCATAAAATAATACTGCCTCTTTAGAAACCTCTAAAGTTCTTGGACAGGCCATCCACGAATCAATGAATCAACCTCTGAGCGCTGATTTGGCTTCGTCCACAGCCGATGGATGGGAAACTCTAATATGAAAAGCTCTGGCAAAAGAGAGGAAATCATGAAGCTGTCAGGCTACCGCTTTCCCTTCAGGCCTTGACTAAGCAGTGTTGTCAGTGCTGGTAGACGTTTTTGTGTGTTAAAAGCTGGAAGCAAGCAAACATAAGAAAACAGATATTGGTTTGATTGCTAAATTAGAGAACCTTTAACACCGACATTTTAGCGCTCACGGAAATGAGACTTTGGATGAACAAATAAGATCTACATCAAGATGAGAAGCAGAGACGTTGGAGTGGAAGAAGTAAAACATCCATAGCCTCTCCGCTGGCGTGCATGTTAAAAGATTATAATTCAGTGTTTTCATTTAAGGTTTAGGTGACCTTATTTTGAGTGCCTAAATCTAATTTTCCAGACTTTGCAGAGACAGAAAGAAACATTAACATAGTGCACTTGTTTGGACAAAAAAAAAGAGACTTGTTTCCAAAAATAGCTACATGGATGTCTTGGCTTTTTGTAGGGGACTTCTTGGATGAATATTATGAAAACAAGAGTCCAGTGTAGGACTGGGTCTTCCAAAATATTGTGAACAGGGAGGGAACGCCAAGAAACATGTGGATTGTAACTGATAATGGTTTAAAGCTTGAAAAGGCCTATTTTTTAGATTGACGTCCTCTTTAGCAAAAACAGTAGGACTGTTTAAGAATCTCCAAGAAACCAATAATTTTGTTTTTCTATGTTTTTCTTGAAGGTTATCAGGATGAAAGCAGTAATTGTCATAAACTAAGGTAGCAGACGTAATGAAATGGTGACCTGGTAGAGCCACTAACTGAAAAGTAAAAAAGGTGTTACTGTTCAACTTAAGGGGAAACTAATGGGCATGCCATTTTTGTTCAGGAGTTATACTTAAAATTCACAACCTCAAGGTGGTGATAGCAGAAGAGTTGGGGCTTATCAAAGGTATCGCTGTATGGTGATCTAGCAAACCCATAGGCAATCTCTGGACAAGTTAGCCTTGAGGACTAACGTCCAGTATTTTGGGGTTTCCAGTTTAGCCAGCAGGTATCTGAAACAAGACTTCCTGTTCTCCGTTCTGGTCATTGTTTATGAATGTTGATAGATTTTAATTAGCTGATAAATAACTAAATTGTCATTAACTGATAGCCAGGCAACTGTGCTCCCCGTTTTTGATCTCCACGTGGACTGGTTAGCTGCAGCCAAAGCCTGCTGAAGCTTCACTGCTCACTGCTACTTGGACCAAAAACAGACTACAAATTAAAACCAGAACGTTACCAGACATCCGTGCGTAGAGATTAATCATATGTGGATTGCATATACTTTATTTCCTCACTAATAAGTTTCAATTCCAACCCCGATCTTCTCACATACAGGAAGGTGTTTAGTTGTCAGTAAGAGCTGGAATAACTAATCTTGCTTTAGATTCCAGGAAAGTCTCCAGGAAGCAGCGTAATAGTAGTGAAGAATCTCATCAGTTCACATGTCAAGCAGGTTTTGGGAGTTGGCAAATTTGCAAGTTGGCAGCTTTAATCTTCTCATGAGGTGTTCAAGATGTTTCTGAACACATTGCACAAATGCACAACAAGCTTCAACTGAGTAGTGGAATTAGAGCGCATCATGAGCAGCAGCTGCAGAATAGGTTTAAAGTGATGCCGCACTGATGTGGCTTTGAATTGCAAGTCATGCAAGAGATCTAATTATACCTAATAAAGCCAGACTGATTCACGTCACAGCTAAAACGAGCAGCACATTGAAAAGAAATTCTGAAGACAATGTGTCGGATCTGCGCTCTCGAGAATTTCCTCTCGTGAGGAAACTAACTGCATGTGTGCTGCACACTTAGTGATCCCTTTCCTAACCCGGAGTTGTTTATCATTTGAAAATATCATAAAGGAAGGGAACACACTGAATCCGATTTTCATTCCTGAGTAAGTAATCCGAGCCTGTAATCTTCTATTTCAAGGCTCTGCAGCCTCAGGATGAGTCCCAGTGGTAGTGACAGCTCCTGATAGCCTTTGATCTAGCAGGCATAAAGCAGACAAGATAAGTTTTAAGTTTTCCAGCACTCCCCTGGTACATCTAGCAAATGTTTAAACTGTTCACTGCGGGGGTTAATTTACTTTGGAAATTCTTCTGTCAATTTAAATAGGTCTGCAACTATTCAGATAAGTCGCCAAGTTGTTAATGAACAACCGCTGCTGAAAGAATCCTTTATAGTTCCTTAATACCTTGTCAAGTGTAGGATGTCGCAGGGAGGAAATATTTGAGGTGTGTCAGGTTGCTTTCTGTTCCCAAAAGTAGAGGGTAACATCCACAGTGTGGCATTGCAAACACACATTCATGTCTCCACAACACGAGCATTACGCGGACACACAAACAAACCGCAGAGGACCTGCACCGTGCAAGGAGTAGAGTTCTGTATACGAAAGTGTAGACAGAGCAGCCTCTGAGGTCAACAGTGTGTTTATTGTGGTGGCTGGTAACATTCACAGCTACGCATGTCTGAACAGTAGCTTCACAGGCACGTGTTCATCTATGCATGGAAACAGAAGCACAGGATTGGCGGCACTGCGTTTTTACCGCAAGGTGTTCAGTTGGTATTTGAGAGGGGCAAAAAAATCTTGATTAATTTTTTCACTGATACATTTTAATAAATCACAAAGTAACTGCAGAATAACTGCTAATGTTGCACTTGAGATGTACTGGGATAATTGTGTAATTAAGGAGTAGTTACTCTTTTGTGACACTAAGGGTGTGGAATAGGGTAATTAGGAGTGACTCAATAAGAAAGTGTAGTTCAATGTGCTTATGTGTTTAATACAGTTTACTTTAAAAGAAAGAAAACATTATGTGAGCCTTAAAGTGGCTCCCTTCACATTACAGAATAAGTGGCATTGTTTGTTTTTAAACACTCTTGCACCTGCATATATGGTAAATAGGCTACAGCCATACACTTCCTGCACCAAGACCCTGGAATGACCTCAGACAAGCATCAACTGCGAAGTCTTCAAATCAAAGCTGAAGGAAAACTGTGACCTTTCCAGGAGTCTTTGGAAAGTGGCTGAAACTGTGGTTGTTGGACAGGTTGTTGTTGTGTCATTTTATGTAAATAGTGTATGTAGAGTGTGAATGTAGTGTGATTTTTTTTTTACTGTTTCATTATTTATTTGTTTATTTTTATTTATTTTTTTATTGTAAAGCCCTTTGGTTTTAACTATGCTATATGCAGTGCTTAAAAATGATTAGACCGCCTGCCATAAAAACAAGAAAACAAATATTTTAGAACTTGCGCCGGCACACTGGACTTCTCTGAGAAGTCAGACATTATTAAGCATAACAATCAACCACTAAAAATATTTTTTTCTCTGTTCAGGAATTCAAGTAAATAACTATTTTAATTAAAATTGTCATGGAAACTATTTTAGATGTAGATTTTTTTTCTCTCTCAACTGTCTCCAATTTTGAGAATTAAGGCTATACGAGAAGAAAATGCAGTAAATTCAGCTTTCATTATCTTCTAGCAATAAACCCTAAATGTGATTCTATCCTGTGTCTTAAAAAAATACCCTTCACACATTCAAAGCAGCTGCTTTCTTTGCTTTTCCCTTCCTGTGGGGCCGCCTGGCCATCAGCAGAGAAAAGAGAGATCAGCTACAATTTGTCTCACCGTAGCAACATTTGTAAAGACTCCTCTGGAATTAGACTTGCTCAGCACCTCCACACAAAACACATTTAACATGACACACTTGCCCACACATGCTGGACTTGCCCACCCAGAAGCATCTTCAGGACCCCACAGCAGCCTACTGACCCACACTGGTTCCCATAGTGACATTTTTCCCCCAAACTTACTGTGGATTAGCAGCTGCCTCTAATTAGCCATATTGTGTACACTTTTAACATTTTGTTCACTTACTGTGGATTTTCCCAAGTATGATTCACGATGGAACTGTACGGTAGTATAACGTATAATCTTTAATCTAGACTCAACTGGATAAAACAGTTATGTAAAGTGGTTCTTTGGAAGAGCTACAGCTAAACAATTTAGAGTTACTTCAGGTAAAAGTATTCGCGAGGGCTACAAACGATCTCCAGCTGGTTGTCTGGCTGTCCCTACGATCAGTACACACAGTTTCCGCTGGTAGTTCTTCCCACATCAGGGCTTGTGTCCAAATATCTCAACAGACTATGTGACTGACACGGTGATCATGGGTCCAAATGGACCAATATACATAAACTGTTCAGAGGATGTATGGAATGGAATGGAAATTATCTTTATATACCCCATCTTATTGCACAATGGTCATCACAAATTACTGTGTAGAGATTGAGGAGAAATCAGGGTTTAAATTTGCTTTTCAGACAGTGGATCTCTAGTGAGCGGGCAGCTTGTTCCAGTGAGCAGGGCGTCAGCAACTGAAAGCTGCCTCACCAGACTTGGATCTAATTCTGGGTACAACTTAAAAAAAGAAAAAAAAATATGCCCACTCGATGACCTGAGTGGCTGGGTTGGGTTTTAAGCAGTGAGTTAGTCCGAGAAATGTTGAGAGTCCGAGCCATTAAGGGCTTTACGGACTATTAAAAGGATTTTGAAGGTAATTCTGAATCGGGAACCAGTGACGTGACTTAAGCAGTGAAGTGTTAAGTTCAAATTTCTGAGTACATGTGAGAACTCTGCTTGACACCCCATAGTCCACAGAGGGGAAAACATTGGCTGCTTTTTCTGTATCAGTTTGTGTAGTTATGAAACACCGTGTGACCACTACCAATCGCAATCCACATTTTTATGTATTATAAACATGGTGCGCTGGTGCTGGTTTGTCCATTGTGTGTTTCAGATGTTTTTCCCATTTACTGGCCTGTACTGAAATGTAGCAAACTATGTGGAGGTAGAGCAGGTTAGCTACTAATTGGAAAGGTTGGTGGTTCAATTCCTGGCTGCTCCACACTGTGTGTCAAAGTGTCCTTGGGCAAGATACTGAACCCCAAGTTGCTCCCTGATGCAACTGTCAGAGTGGGAATTCATGTGAATGTTAGAAAGGACTTAGCTGAAGGAAGAAGTTAATGAGGGATGTTGTATAAAAGCAAGTAGAAAAGCGCTAAATAAGAACCAGTCCATTTACTGTGTGTGTGTGCGCGTGTGTGTGCGTGTGTGTGTGTGTGTGTGGGAATCTCCCTACTGATCAGAAAAGGCTTTCACGAATGCTCGTCTCTCTCGTTCTCGCACTCTAATAGCCAGCATAACTCAAAAAGAATTCCACCTCTGCGCTTGGATTTTACCTCTCAGGCATTTACTGTCAGCGTTTCTGTCACCATGTGCACACAGGTAGCTGAGACCGACTGGAAAGTCCTGACCTCTTTCTTTTCTTTGCCTCTGTCATCTTTTCTTTTCTTTCCTCTTTCTCCATTCTTGGAAAGATGATGAGGAAACAGAAACGTTACCCTTGTAACCAAAAGCAAGCAGTGCCACTAACGTAGATAACGCAGCCCATATATGCCCATAGACTTGTATTACAATAGGCGCCTGCTTCTTTATCATAACCAATCTTAACAGCTCTTTTTTAGCTAAACAGTAACATTCTCAATTGTGTTGGAAACAAGGAAGTTAAAAAAGAAAAGACACACAGCCAGAAGATCAGCGGGCAGGTCCGCCCTGCTTTAAACTTTATTTAAACTGGAGGTCCTCCAAAACAGCAGAGCTGACAAAGAAAGGTCAAAGTTCCACACGCTAAAGCTGGGAGTGGTATTCTGTGTTCTCACTGTGGGGCTGTCTGCACTGTCACGAATATTGGCACGAGCAGACGTGCATGAATGCATACACCCAAACGCACAGAGATGCATGTGTAAATGTGTATTGTAGGTGGAAGGTGAAAGAATGATCAAGCACATACTTAAAAAAAACTACTGATAAGTCATCCAAACACACACAGGAGAAACAAACAAAAGCAAAAGGAAGTAACTGCCTGCTACTAATGCCATTAATGCCTGTAAGCAGAAGCAGGCTGTCTTCTAGATTGAATTCAACCAATTCAAAGGGGGAAAAGCAGCTACAGCCCCTGATTGAAGTCTTTCAAACATGTATAAATCCAGAGTGTTTGCAGTGATTTAAAGCTCCGAGTGAAAACTTTGACTTAACAGCGGAAGACGGGCTCGTTTTTATTGTGTATTTATTGGCTTTTATTGCTGCAGTTCATCACTTGAAGATATATCAAATCAGATTGGGTGAAGTTTCTCTGAACTTGTGTGCTGTCTTTTGTTAAGATCATGTTCGTACATGGTTACCTTTAATTTGCCTTGATTTGGAGGAAATAATCCAGCTCCTAAGTGGATCTCGTTGCGGATGGATATCTTTTCTCACCAGGAAACCCTGCAAGATAACACTTATTGTTTGAGTGTAGCGAGAAATCCAACCGTCCTATACCTGCTTTTATCCTGCAGAGATTGTGGGCAGCTGGAGTCTTTTGTGGGTGCCAGCAGGGTACATAGCAGAGAGAGACAACCAGATGCACTCATGGCCAAATTCAAAGGCAGAGGAAGCCAGGGAACCTGGAGAAATCGCACTCCAGGGAATCCTGACAAAACACAGGCAACCATGAACCCAGGACCTCCTCGCTGTGAGGCAATGACTGCCCTGTGCATTGCTAACCGCTGCACCACCTGTAGCAACATCTTCTGAAGCGATTTCACACATGCTGTGCCGCTCTGAAATGTTCTTGACATCACTTGATGGATATGAGACCGCAAATGTCCAATGCGGTTCGACTGGATGTTACAGAGTCTTTAGCTGATCTGCTCCCCAATTCAAAGTATAAGATTAGAGGGCAATGTCCAAACCTGAGTCTCTGACGCTGGATACAGTAGGGCTGTTTGTTTGGTAGACATGTAGTTTTTTTATTTTTCTGTCTGAATACCCACTAGCGATCACACAATTCAGTAATGTTCCACAGCCTTTTAGTGACTTTTTCAGAAAAAGCCAAGCAAATCTTTGAAATGTTTCTTGATCGTTAATATGGATCATAAAATGGTTCTCAGGACGGACCTGAATGGGTTCATGTGTGATGCCTGCCTATGAAGCCATTCATACTCATGTCACATGCGTCTGTGTACTTTTAATTTGTCTTTGGCTCAGCATTAATCTCACAAAGACAGACTTGTTCGATGGTTGCGATTAAAAATCGAGATTTATAAAAGTGGCCTTTTGGCTGCAATCAGGGCAGCTTTTTGTGTCGGAGCTATCGGCTAAATACACACTCATTAAAGGCAAACGAGCAGAAATCAAACTTCAAAGAGAGCGGGTTCAGAGGGACGTCACAGCGGAGCAAAGGTTGCTGTGAATTGAGGGGTTTATGGCAACAGCGTGATTTAGGCAAAGCCATCTGATTCATTAAAGTCATAATGCTTTCAGTGCTGCACTCTGGGTGACAAGGTCAGCAAAACGGCGCCGAAAATGTGGTGTGAAATGGCAATATTTCCCCGTCACGGCATGAGTCGCAGTCTTGTTGTTTGAACTCTTTCCCTTTTAATTCATGTCATCAAAAAAGTGTTTTGAAGGAATATGGTCCTGACCTTGACGGAGCCAGCTCATCTTTACGTTTAATGGCACCTGCTGCTGCTATCTTCGGGGGGAAATTTGGAAAGCCCAAACACTGACTCGCATATGACCGGCATGTCACAGAAAAACAAGCGAGTCACAGAGAAGGGGAAGAGGACCTAGTTGAGAAGTGGAGGATCAGTTATCGTGGTTTTTAATCACTTCCGTGCCACAGTTTGGACTTCCTCGTGTTTTTCACTGAACAGTGAATTAAGCAGATAGCTATTTATTCCCCCCATGGGTTTCCTCAGAGGGGATTTCTGCATCGCTGTCTATTTTTCCATAGTGTTCTAGGGTCTATAAGATAGTGTTGTAATTCTGCATATGCACATTTTTTATTTATCTTCTTTTAAAATGTTGGCATTTGTCCATGATTCGCCTGGGCTGGTTACCCTCCTGAAGGAAACTGATGTTGGCATATGAGGCCAGGCATGGACTCATGTGGTTGCATGAACCCATGTTAAAAAAAGGGGTGGTTTCTGCTCCCCAATGCTCTAATGAGTGTGTCTTTGGCTCATGATTTCAAAATACTCCCTTGGAAGCTGTTTTGTATTTGTGCTGCGCTCTGGCGGGCCTCATGTGGGGGAGTGTCGGACTTTTCTCTCCAGACAAAAACTTGGCCCACACAGTGGGGTGAGGTAGAAACTTGCAGTTTACTTCACTATTCATAAAGTGGCCTATATTTTTATCCCCCCCCCTGTAAATACCTTTTGTACATTATTGGCAATCCTCAGGAAAAAGTGCCTGGCCTTTACCGTGATGGATTGCTGAGGGGAAAAAAAAAAATTGTTGGTCATTAAACGTGTAACGGCGAAGAACCGTAATTGAATAAATCAGTGACGGCACCACCCTGGCCGGCTGCCAGATACAGCAGATACTGGAGCACAGAAGGGACGTTAAAGTGTGGGTGGGAAAGTGTGCACACGGCCTGCGCATAAACAACACACACAGGCCTTTACACGAAAAACTTCATCAAATCTATATCGCAAACATACAACGACTGATTCCCGCCCACGCGCCGATACCAGAAGCTTCTCCACCGATGTAAGCATGTGACTTTCCTCAAGAAGGTGAAAGGAAAACTACATACACTGCAGGTTTTAACGAGTGCTTTGGGCCATTTTTTTTTAACAATGGAAAATGAGTACAAATGCATGACTGTAGATGAAGAGACACACTCGCTTGCCAAAGACTCGTCTTTACAGTCAGCAGGCTGTAGTGCAAAAGTCATAAATCATCACGCCTACCTTCTGCAATAGCCCAGCGTTTATGACTGTGTAGACCTTTCCTAAATGAGTTCAGCATGTATTTTTCTGAAGGTGTCAGTGCTTCCAGAAACACACTTGCTAATCACAGTTCTTCGATATAAAACACAATATGTTGCCTGTTTGTCACAGCATTTACAGATGTCCATTAGCTTCCCTTGTTTTTGATTTTGTATGCTTTACTGAACTGCTGTTTCGTTTTACTTTATTCATTCAGTGTGGTACTGTGTTCTTGTCTAACTGTTTCTATTTAAGAAGATGGCTTATTCTGTTTTCTTTTGCATAAACTAATCAGAGGAAAGTGATATATCCATTACTTTCTGTTTACCCAGCAGCTGTGGTTGCACTTGCTAGAAGCAGTTTCCATGAGGAAGAAACAGATTCTACAGCTGCGATACGCTCCGGCTCTCTTTTGTCTTGGCTTTTATCCTAGCTGTGGAAACTGCTTTCTATACAGCTAGCCAGCTAGTCGGGAAGATCTCCTACTGTATCTTAATACTGCCAAAACAAATGAAGATATGTGGCTGTTTCAGAGGTCTGGATACGGGCTACAGTAAGAGATCATTTAAAAGAGACTTGGAAGTACCAGAAAAGTATGTGAAGCTGTCTTCTCTGTGTATTTGTGAAAAATAAAAATTGAAAACCGAAATTTATAAAAACTATTTGTGTAGTCTAGAATTAGATTAAAGGTTCAGCCTTTAATATCTCCCTCAGAATAACTTTGTCTTGGTGGTACTTACACAACAATGTCAGCTTTTTTATGACAGGCTTTTTTTTGCTTGATTAAAAATGTCTTTTTTCCCAGAATATCCACATTTTAACCAGGCTCATTTTGCTGGCACTGATAAATGTACTGAGCTTGCCAAGCACTCTGTGCGTCAGTTAAATATAGCTAATGTACACCACCACTCAAAACTTTGGGTTTACCTTCCAGGGTTTATTTTACTATTATTTATTTATTTCATTTTTTAAAAGGCACGTTGGTTTTATTCTAATATCAATTTAATGATTATGGATCATTCATTCATTAATCATTATAAATTAGAGCCTGACTGATGTATCAGCCAATGGTAGCTATTTTCCAATATATCAATATCAGCATTTAGAATGGCCATGACCTGTAACAGTAAGACGAGTTAATTTTTTTAAAGCATCCTTGTATTATCTTAGAGAGGACTTATAAATAACTACACATAACAAATACTATGTTACTACAGCAGAAAACTACTGATCAAAAAAAAAGCACTACGTTTGGTCAGGTTAAGGGTATGAACCGTCAAAGTCTTATACTATAATTTACATTTGTAATTGCATTTATTTAATTTACATTCATATTTAATGTGTGTAACAGTTTCCTATGTTTGCACAAGTTCCTATTGTCCATATTCTACAAGCACAGGTGCAGCAAAATGGTAAGCCCCTGTTTATTTACTCATGAATGGCTCCAAATGACACATTACAGACAATGAAGACACTTTAAAAATTTCAATCACTACCTTTTTCTGTACTTTTGCTCCTGATTCTCCTTCTGCCTAAAGACACAGATCAGTTTGTTGATAATTTACAGGCTAGGTTGTAACTCAACATGATGAAGCCGGTTCCACAGTGTTGCACACTCAGTATGTTTTGTTTAACTCCCGCAGTTGTTACCGGCTGCCTTGTTTGGATGAAGTGATTTATGTGCAGTGCCACTGCGAGTGAGGCCTCAGACAAGACAGAGAGCGGGGTGAAATAACCACTGTTTCATCACAAAGCGCCCAAAGAAGAGGAAAATCCATCCAACTCTCTCTTTCCTTCCATGTTTGCTGTTCATCTTGCAACACACACACACACACACACACACACACACACACACACACACACACACACACACACACACACACACACACACACACACACACACACACACTTTTGGATCAAGACCTCTGGCCTGCTGGATTTGAGTTACGTGGTTGCCTTCTCCTCTTCCTAATCCCCTAAAATGAGAGTTGTGGACTGCCAAAGAACTCCCAGACACACACAAATGCACACACAGAGACCCACACACACACACTGAAACACAGAATTGTGGCTTGGGTTCCAAGTGCCCCTCTGAGATATTCTTTTCAGGGTTCGGTGTCCCACCGAGGGCCAAACATACACACATGCGCGTGCACGCACCATCACTCAATTGCACATACACACCGAGGGCAGGCCACACACACAGACACATACACACATAATGCAGATGTACATGCACACACACACACACACACACACACACACAAACTCTCACACAGGGGAGGAAACAGTGAAGCATTGTTTGCTATTTCCTGAGAGAGCCAACATCAGGATCACAGGAGCTCTGTCAGCCTCTCTCTGAAGCCCAGTCATCCAGTTGAGTATGGACAACCATGAGAGATGTCGTCTGGCTAATCAGGGATAAAAAGTGCATAGATCACTCAAAAATATGCGTGTTTGTATGTGTGACTGTCCGCTTGTTGCAGTGGCGATCGGTTCCAACAGCAGACTAATAGGGAGTATCCCAGTTTAGCTCTTTTGTTTGGAGAATCATAGTTAGCCAATTATTCAAGTTCAGGTTCAGTAATAAAATAACTTTTGGACAGTTTGGAAAATATTTTCTTTTTTTTCTTTCTTCCTTGTTTAGTTTTTAGCAGTCTGCTGCTGCACCACAAAACTGTCAAGAAAAAAATTATTTGTTGGATGTCAGTGTGCAAAGATGGTCAGGCAGGCTTGTGCTTTGTTAGATTTAAGAGAAATGTTTGATTGCACCATTTCAGTACATGCGTCAGCACAGTATGAATTTTGACTGTTACCAGAAATAATTTCAGTTTTGAACTATGCACTCATCCCAGGACACCTACTGCTGTTTGAAATGCAGACCTTTACAATGGCCACCCCGAACTCTGATATGGAGAGTTTTACATACCACCCTTTGCAGCTATAACAACTTCAACTCTTCTGGGAAGGCTTTCCACAAGGTTTAAGAGTGTTTATGACCATTCTTCCAGAAGCACATTTGTGAGGTCAGACACTGATGTTGGACGAGAAGGCCTGATTCGCAGTCTCCGCTCTAATTCATCCCAAAGGTGTTTTATCAGGTTGAGGTCAGGACTCTGTGAAGGCCAGTCAAGTTCTCCCACACCAAACTCACTCATCCTCGTCTTTATGGTCCTGTTTTGTGCACTGGTGTGCAGTCGTGTTGAAACAGGACCCCGAACTGTTCCCACAGAGTTGGGAGCATGAAATTGTCTAAAATGTCTCAGTATGCTGAAGCATTAAGAGTTCCTTTCACTGGAACTAAGCCCAAGTCCAACTCTGAAAAACAACCCCACACAATAATCCCCCCCTCCACCAAACTTTACACTTGACACAAAGCAGTCAGACAAGTACCGTTCTCCTGGCAACCACCATACTCAGACTCATCCATTGGATTCCCAGATGGAGAAGTGTGAGTTGTCCCTCTAGAGAAAAGATCTCCACTGCTCTAGAGTCCAGTGGCAGCGTGCTTTACTGCACTGCATCCGAGGCTTTGCATTGTGCTGGTGATGGATGCAGCTGCTCGGCCATGGAAACCCATTCGTTGAAGCTCTCTGTGCGCTGTTCTTGAGCTAATCTGAAGGCCACATGAAGTTTGAAGCAACTGACTCTGCAGAAAGTTGGTGACATTTGCCTAACCGTGCACCTCAGCATCAACTGTCCTTTCTCTGTGTTTTAATGTGGCCTACCACTTTGTGGCTCAGTTGCTGTCATTCCCAATTGCTTCCACTTTGTTATAATACCACTAACAGATGACTGTTGAATATTTAGTATCGAGGCATTTTCACAATTGGACTTGTTGCACAGGTGGCATCATATCATGGTACCACGTTGGAATTCACTGAGCTCCTGAGAGTTTTCACTTCTATAGGAATCACCGTGTTGCTGCAAAAATACTATTTTATGCCTGCTAAGTTGTCTGTTATGTGTATATCCAACACTGCTTCCTCCCTTGATCTAGGTCCCTTTTTAATGCTTAAATGATTCACAGGTAAAACCAAAACTCATTCCTCTGAAAATTACTGGACCAAAAGTAAGTGAAAAAGTAGCAAATGTCCAAAGAAAAACCTTCAGAAAGGGGTGGCTCAAGAATTTTGCACAGTACTGGAAATTCCAGCGTATTCCATTCGTTTGATGTCAAATTAGTTATATTTATTGTCTTAGACTAAGCTAACTAACAATTCAGCAAAAGAAAACTTGCCCTTTTAGCAGAGAAACAAGCAGCAGTTACCTAAAAAATGTTTTCTCCTGATCACTTTAGCAAAGGAAAACGAGTTTTTTAAACTGCCGCATTTAACGTCTTTAAAGTCAGTTTTGATCCGGTTTGGATGTGTTAAGTGTGTGACTTTGACAGTTCGTGTTATGTCTGATAACAACAGTTAACGCTGGCTTGTTTTAGCTGTGACAGTAATTGTGTTCTAACTTTAGCTGCCAAAATGTAATCACCGTAGAAGCACTGGGTCCAAACCATTAGGAGTAGGTTTTGGAAATTGTGGGAAGACAATGATAATCAACCTATTTTTCTGTTTTTCTGCAAACTTTTGCCAAAGAGTTTGGCCAGATGTTTCATCTCCAAGACTTTTTTTAACAAGGGTGCATTACATCACCGTGAAGCCCGTTTTCCATGAATGGGTAAAGAATTTGATTTTTATGAACCAGGTTTATTAAAACGCAGCGTCATCATATTTTTGAAGTATTGCCGAGACGAATGGATATGTCGTGACGCAACCTCTAGCAGGGGTCTTTCCAATGAAAACAACATTTACAGACTCTTGTACCTATTTCTCTTTTCTTTTGAGCCAACATGATACACACATATTTGACCAAGTTTAACACAGTTGAGATTCGCAGGAGGTTTTTGCACGTTGCAAATGTTTTAAGCTTTTGTTAGTTTGGATTTGGCTTGCTGAAGGGGCCCGATGGACTCATTGCCATAGGAGCCAAGGGAAGGATGAATGATTGATGTCAACGCGCTGAGAAAATACTTTACTCGGGGGACAAGTGCAGCAGGACCAGAATTTAAGATTGTTTATCCAAAATATATCATATGCCTTTAGAGAACATTAAAGTATGTTTTCATAAAAGAACTGCAAAGCAGATTACTATTAATAAGATTAGAAATCCTCTTTAGACCATTGTTTAGCAGTTAAACAATAACTCCTAAACAATCATCAGACAGTAATTAAGTCTTTCTCAGAAGGCATTTCTGCAAATTACAAAGAAGACATGTGGTTTTATGGTTTATTCACGAGCCGTGGCTAATCTCTTGCCAGTATATTGATTTGTTCATGTTGAATCACTGGGGTGTCACTTATTCCTGAAATGATGCTGATAAAGGGAGTTTTGCAATTTGGCGGTTTGGCAAAGAGGATTCAGGATCTGGCCGACAAACTGCTGTCAGAGGAGCACTCAGGATGAATGGGAGGAGGCTCCTCGTTGAAACGCTCATGCTTAAAAGCCTGTGGAGCAGTTCCAGATGTGTTGTAGTGATGTGGAGGTCGATTCCTCGATCTCTGGAGGCCAGTATGTCCACACTGGCTTGCAGGGAATCACATCTCTCTAACAGCTTTACTAAACCGAAAGTACTTTGAGTTCAAGAAATAAGTGATATAATCACTTAAATGAAGAGCCTATTTCAGTTTCATGGCCTCAAAATAAATAAATGAAAGACAAACTGCCTGTTAACAGAGCTGAAGAATTTGGTTTACAAGGACTAGTAAGACCAGAAAATTAGATTAAGTATTGAGGGAAAGATCCTGCAAGGGGACCAAACTTGGAAAGTAAGAAAGGTCATGGTGGTTAGCTCTGTGGTGGTGCTGCCTCCCAGCTGGAGCCAGACACCAGCCAGACTGTGCATTGTAGCCGTGAGAGTCACAGCAGGAAGAGTCTGAATAAATGTGACAAAATGGGTTTCTCCAAGTCCTCTCTCAGTTGGCCCTGGAAGTTATTGGGCTTTTAGGCCAGAGGGGCCTTTAGCTAAATTGGGCCGCATGGATCTAGAATTGAAAGTGTGATTTTGTCAGTTGGTTGCTCGTGTATCTTAACAATTTTGTACAGACGTTAGGAGTCCACAGAGGATCAATCCCCGTCACTTTGGTATTCCAGTGAGTAGCCAACACAGGTCAAAGATTTTATTCAACACTGCTGCCCTGAACTTTTGCAGGTATTACCCACTGAACCTAGTGTGCAGGGATCAGTCAGGACGGACATTTGTGTTGTACACAGAGACTAAAGCTGGAAATCAACATCTCCGTGTTGACGAGTCTGCTAATTTCATCATCAGATGGTGAGCCTGGGGGGTCCACGCAGCTGCACCAATTACACATGCGCTCCCAGCAGTGGACTTAAAGTGGGCTTCAAAGAAATAGAAATAGAAATAGCTTTTATTGTCATGAAACATGGAGTACGATGAACATGTAGACGCTGCCACAGTTCAGTGCCTTTTTTGTAACACCAAAACAAGAAAGATAAAAAAAAATACTGTAAAAGTACAACAGAAAGAGCTATTCTGCTCTCCGTGTCTGCAATAGAGTATAATCAGAGCCTAAGGCAAAGGCTCAAGTTCCCTGACTTGGGTAACTCACATGGGGTCGGTACAGATTGAAGTGGAAAGGTGCAGAACCTTCTCTCAGAGTATTCAGAAGTTTAGTCCTAATTAGTGATGGAGTGGTTGATTTTATAGGACTCTGCCACCAGACGTCATCCCTCTGGTCAGAGGCTGTAAGTTCGCATTGTTTGGTTGACCAACAGCAATACTGACAAGCTAACCCTGCACAGCACAGCATTACATGCAAAATGGCATATTGTTTACTGCAAATTAAATGTTGTCACACTTTGTTTACGAGTAGTTTAAATTAATTTAAAAAAAAGCAAAAGTGCATTAACTTGGTGATGATGTCTCTCTGGAAGCTCAGTTTAGCCTCTGGCCTTGTTTCCATCCACTAATGGAGCAGAAAGATTACTTCTAATCTTGTTTTTAGCTCTGTGCAGTGATGTGCATGGGCTTTATCTCCTCACTAACACAGACAAGACTGTTTCCCATAATAGATCAAACACTCCTTACTGGCCCTGTCAAAACTTAATGGACATACATGCTTGCGTGCACACATGCTTGCAAAAGCATGGTCTGTCACATCTTTTATTCTTATAAAAAGACACTCCTTAATAGCATTTAATCCTTCAACCACATCCACCAAAGCAGGGAGTGCGTTTTGGAAGAGGTGGCACAAGAAAACCCACTTTCTCTCTGCTTCTTGCGCCGAGCGAGCTTAGATCCACTCATGCATGCATGAAACTCCCCATCACTTCAGCTGTCATCACTCCTGGCAATGCACAAACTGTCTCTGCCCAGACTC
The DNA here is from genome assembly GCA_015106715.1 of Bujurquina vittata. Taxonomy (NCBI): domain Eukaryota; kingdom Metazoa; phylum Chordata; class Actinopteri; order Cichliformes; family Cichlidae; genus Bujurquina; species Bujurquina vittata. The sequence goes on from VUQK01044148.1 coordinate 36,323, forward strand.
CACTGTCAGCAGTTTTTGCTGGGATGTGTCCTGATTGTTTTCAGATGATCTAAAATGACCTACTGTGCTTCCTTTTCTCTCATCACAATACTAAAAAAACAATGGCAAGTGTACGGATGAGTGAGTTTATGTCACTTCTCAGCGAGGTTTTTAAGCCAAGTCTTAAACAGTGACGTAAAATAACTGCCTTTTGTCTGTTTTGCTTTGTTTTTAATCCACCGCGTGGATTAAACAGTTGCGAGCGACCTTTACAGTCTCACTGGAGGCGTAAAATGAGCTTGTCCTGTAATTAAATTACTCAGCAGCAAGTAATCACAACCACAGTTAAATTTACCCTCAGCGCATGCAGCGAACAACATATAACACAATTATATTAAAGGATGTGCACCGTTTTTACTCGCAGGCCTTCTGCAGATTTAAACAAGTAATTTAACAACCAATTTAGGAGTAATTTAATGTGGACCTATGGCGCGTTTCCTTATTTTCTGTACATATATATTTATGTGCACGGTTACATGATCATATTAAACGTGGCCAAAGTCTCAAATAACGAAAGCCAGTGTATACAAGTAATCCATGTGAGTCAGAAGCACAGACTGCTTAACTTTCTGTTACATGTTTTTCCTTCTTGTCCTTCTTCCTCGAAAGCAGACTGTTTCAGGTTCATGCTCGAGCATGTTGCGTGTTTGCTGACACTGCCTTAAATGAAATACAGGTTTTTGGGTCGTGCAAAGTTCAAATAGGTTGGGAGACCTCTTTCTCAGCTTTGCACACGTTGCAAATTTGACTGTAATGGATCATAAGAGCCTCTAAAAGTTGACCTCAAACTAGATACAGACTTGTAACTGGAATGTGCACGGACTGGAACCGCTGACATGTGTGTCTAATTAGACTCATTAGAATTTGTCCGCGAATCGAAGTGAAGTCATTAAAGATGTGAGTCATATTTTCAGGGCCGGGCAGCAATGTTGAGATGAAAAAAAATAAAAAACGTAGTCTTTCCCGTAAGGGTTCTGTCCTTCTCACTTGGTTGGAATTAAATTACACATCGAGTCACACGGAAGGGAGATAGACATATGCATCAGCACGAGCTGGTGTGGGAAAAGAAGAGGCAGGGGATGGAAAAAAGAAAACAGAAAGAAAAGGGTTTCATTCGAAAGCAGGGGTCAAGTGGAAAGAAATTAATAAAGGTTGAACGAGGGCAGCACTGTAAATCTCTCCCTCCTCATCAGCGCTTGTTATAGAGTCATTAACAGCGCTCTCAGATCGTGATGCTGACAACCTCCCTGAAGGATACACACACATACACTCTTACACATCTGTGCGCATTACTCCACAATCAGGGCATCGTGGACAATTTGGTTCCCAAAGATGTTTCAGTTGACCCATGCTGCCTAAAACGACATGAAAACATTTCTTATTTGGGATGGAAGTTGCTGCCAAACAGGAGGCGTAGCAAAACAAACAATTTCCCCTTTACCCACTGAGGAATTGTCTCTTATTAGACTGCATTCACTGCGTGTGTGTGTGTGTGTGTGTGTGTGTGTGTGTGTGTGCAAATGTAATGTTCACAACAGGAAAGACACTTCACTTAGCATTGTGGTGTAAGGAGCTGTGTTTCAGCTGCCTGATCGAGCAGTGGATGCGTGCCAAAATGTTGTGGTTACGTTTGGTCTCGGCTCCTACTTCGCTTCAGGTTTCAGCATCTATACAGCATTCGCTGTGCGTTTTCAGTCTTTCATTTTTGGTTTCTTCCTGTAAATCACTGTAAGACAAATATAGGGTGTCCCAAAACACAGTTACACTTTAACACATTCACTAAATCAAAAGAAGGAAACCACACTTCCAAATGGCAAAACGTGCACCAATGGACTTTGAGCTTTTTCATGGACACTTCTGTTTCCACTTGTTTGTATACTTAAACCTCCTTGTGCAACTTTGTATGTGTTATTTCCTACCATGAAAACTGGAACGAAGGTTTAAAAGATTCAATGTTTCAAGGTAATGTTGAAAAAAAAAGGCATAAAAGAAAATTAGAAACATATGCACAAGGAAACTGACAGCACATGAGCTGAGGCTCTGAAAGTGCCGACAAGAGGGATGAGACTCCAGAGTCTGACTAGTCTGACTAAATGACGTGCATGGATGTCTCAAGCGAGGAAGGAAAGAATAAATGAAAGTGAGAATATTTATGTGAGCAATCGGAAATGATTAATAACACCTTTTGAATTTAGATTGCTTTTTTTCCTTTTGTTCAAAGTGTGGAGTTCTAACAAGGATTGTGATAAGATTATATCATGCGCTGGATATTTGACGTCCGATTTTCATGAGGATCAATTTGTATCAAAATTACTGCGATTTAACAGTGGTTTAATTTTCATTCAAATCCGTGCTCTCTCAATGCATTATATTCATATATGCTGTGAGTGGTGACATTTCCTTATGGGACATTTTATACTAGAACTCATTAGTTTTACTAACATATAGTAAAGATGACAGAGGATACATTTCAATCTTCATAAAAGTTTAACTGTATATTTCCCTGCTGACTTTTCTTGTCCCACGTTTGTCCTATAGGTGCGTAGCCAGGGAGTGACCGAGGAGTTAAAGTGCCTGAGTTTACTGAATGCTCTGGATAAAGACCGGGACATCCCAGATCAGCTGGCCCAGCTCTTCGGAGAGCCCTGCATCAAGCTGGCTGAAGGCATCAAAGCTTACATCTCCAAGGTAAAGAAAAGAAACAACACTACAATTGCCACCGATTAACCAGTTGAGTAACAATTATAAAACAAAGCATTATTCTTAATAAATGGATTATTAAAATTTAATTGCCTCTCATATTAGAGTATTGTTTTTGGTATGCAGCCAGGCTGCAACATTGTGGGTCTATTTATTTTCCAGTGGTGATATTATCTTGGAATAGAAGTCTCACACACACTCACATAAAACTGCCTTCATTTGCATTCTTCCATTAGTGCACAATGTGCAATCCGTACTTGTGTCGTGTATGTGTTTTGGCAGAGAAGTGTTGCCTCAGACTTGTACTATAATCACAATGGTTGACTATGACTCACACTAACACTGCAGGTATCTCACATTTGCAGCTTGCCAAGCACCTGAACAAACACAACACTACATTAACCCTCTGCATCCCAGTCCAGTTCTATTAGAACATCCCAGATTCCCAACAATTCATGGGGAAAAAGGGGCAAATCTGGAAAAACACTCTAAATTTAGCTTTGAAAGAGTCAGTCATAAGTTAATTTAAATTCATCACAAAAGCTCTTTCAATATATATATCTTGCCTACACTATATTTTCATCATCTCCTGCTCCTCCTCTTCTTCATCTGCCTCCTCCACCACTTCTCTCTCCTCTCCCATCTCATCCTCTTCCTCGTCAACTGAAGCATCATCTGCTGAACTGAAGTCAGATAATAATTCCAATATTGTGGCAGTTATTTATTGTCAGAAGATTATTATCCATCTCCAGAGAGCTGACAAGGAGCTGGCTATAATAACAACAGCTGATTATAAGCTAATGTTAGACTCAAATATGATGATTACATTCTCACATTGTATGAGCCCGAGTGTGGCAACTAACACCAATTCAGTAGTTTTTTTTAATGATCACTTTTATATCGCAGCAACTTAACTGATAAAATCCAGATTAAAAATTTTAAAGCCCGTCCACTGAAAGTCTTTAATGTCGCCCCTAATGATGTCGGCGCGGACGACTCTGTTGACCCCGGGTTAAAGACCAGATGGAGGCTGGTTCCAGCGTGAAAGAATCTGCACAGTTACAGTGAACTGAGAAACATCTGCAGTGACTGATGCAGAACTCAAACTCTGGCTGGAAGTAATTGGGCGTATTTGTCATTGTGATGGAAAAACCTTCAGCTCCTAGGGAGAATCACTCGTCAGATAACTGCATGTATGTCTAGAGTGCATGTGCGTTGAATTAAAACAGGCGGAAGGTTTGTGACGATGCCATCCAAGATGTTTATCCTAAATAGACACTACATTTCTTGCAAAATGTCTGACAGCAATCCTCTAATAAGCAGCATGTGCAGAAAATGGACAAATAGCTTTAACTGAGTGACAAGTTTCAGGTGCCTAATAGCCGTATCCAGGACAGATTATTTAAATAAATATACGTGGCTCGTCTGCTGGGTTTCAGGAGTAGACTCCAAACTTTTTTTAATGGTTTAATTGGAAGATGGCAAAATGTTCTCCCACTCATTCAATTTTACATAATAGTTTTTTTTGGCTTTGTGGCCAAATGTACCCTTTCAACAATAACATATAAATACATAAAAAATACACTATTAATCATATATTGTGTCTTGGCAAGCCGCTGTGATGAATGACGGATTGAGTGAAAGGGAATCGTTATTAATACTGGAAATGAGAGAGCTGTGAGTAAAATACCTCATTTTTCTAAGTTGGTGCTTGAGAGTCAGCTGCTCTACAGGTTTTTTACATTTTGAGTTATTCTCTTTAATTCTGTGACGAGGTTATTGGTAGTGATAGTCTTACGGGAATGTGGCAGAAATTGACCTTTGACCCAGCAGACTCTCAGTGTTTAAAAAGTCGTTCAGTCGTCACAAAATCTGTCAATAAGTGATAAGATCGCTGCAGCCTTAATCCCTTTATATTATGTTTTAATGCCACTATTTTGCTAAAGGTTAACACAGATAAGTTCTATCTTATGCAGCTTATGACTCCTGCTGGCACAAAGCTTGATTTGAAAAGCTTCATTTGCGATTTTTTTCCCTACTAGTGCATGTGTTTGCTTGCCAAATGTTCTGTTTAAACCTGTTTGGCCTCCATATTCTTAATCTGTAAAACTGCTCTCTTAAAGCACTTGTGCCAGACATCAGTCAAATAAACATGGGTGCTCATTTACAGGCAAGACTCTGTTACGCCAGGGTTGTTAAGAACTCCAGTGTTCCTGAAAGGTCTTGTGCACGTTTTGCAGGGTTTTTTTTCTCTGACCATCATTTAGATGACCTATAATGATGTTTTTCATTGCACGTTAAAGAACGATGTGCTTTTTTTTCAGTACCTGCAGCTCAGGCAGCAGAGAAGGTTTGGTTTATGGAAATGATGAAACTCATAACTGAGGCACCTCTCCATCGCTGTATTCAGAATTAAGAAACCTGACTTTCTTTGACATCAGCTTGTAAAGTGTGTCAGAAAAGTGATATACACTTATACACTTTTAGCTTAGCATGGTGACGAGATCTTACCATAAACAAAATCTCTGTCTGTCTGTTTGCCTCCATGTGCTAGTTTATGAAAGCACACATGTTATCAATACTGCTTTTTTATTAATACACCACAGCATTAAAACCACTGAAGGGTGAAATGTAAAACACTGACCAGATTTATGTGGATGTTACTTTGACATACACCACCCACCTACTAAATATTGGAGCCCAAGTACACTGGTGCATTTCAAGTCCCCAACGGCACTGGTTTCCAGCCACAGTACAATGCGTCCTGCCACAACCCAAGGCCGGCCTGACCCTGCTACAAACTACCCAGATCCCAGCCTGACCAAGCATCTGTGACACGTGCCAGAATAATCCAGAGACCCAAACCCTCAAACCACAGGACCCAAAGTAGCCGCTGTTAATGTCCTGGCTTCACATGACACACCCGGAAATCATGTGTCCATACCCCGATGAGTATGATCTGTTTTTGGTGGCACAAGGGGGGGGGGGGGGGTGAGGGTTTAGTTTGTGCACAACACAAAG
>VUQK01044148.1:45973-74330 GCA_015106715.1 Bujurquina vittata
AAATAAGTGTAAGTTAAGGAGTGAAAAAAAAGGGGGGGGGGGGGAACGTAAGAAATATGTAGGGGCTCTGCAGATGAAAGAGGAGAGGGGGACAGAGAACCAATAAAATGCCTCACGGAGAAGTTTTAATCACACACACGTTGCGTGGAGGCAAATAACGGGGAGGGAAAAATCATTTTGACTTTGTTAAACTTCACTCTGAATAAAATTCGTAGGTGACAGCAGTATATCTGTCTAAAAAGTATTTCAAATAATTGCTATTTTACTGTGCCTAACTGTGCATGTATCCAGATAATTTGCTTTTGATAAAACCACCATGCAAAAAGCTGCTTGAGGTGTGCTCAACCTGCCAAGGTTTGAAGTCCTTCAAATATATGAAAATTTAAAAAAAAGTCAGTGTGGATCTTAAAGTGAAATAAAAGGCAAAAAAAATATCAAGTAGATGATGAGGAAGTTCTGCCTGCCTGGATTTCCTTTGATTTAGCCTTGATGATCATCAGGGGTGTGGCGCCTTGGGCCTTTGGTCCTACTCGCATGGTTGTGACACACAGTACAGTTGCAGCAAGTGGCGTCCATCTCCTCTTGCACATTAGCAGTTTTTGTTATTGTCTTGCATGCACATGTTGCGGCTGTTGTTGTTGTCGTGTGAAAGATTAAAAGTGACACTAGCAGAGCTACGAGGAAGTGCAAAGGCTGGAAAAACAGCAGAGCGGCGGGGAAGGGAGGAATGAGGAAGATTCAAGATGGCATGCGTGCGATTGGGCTCGTTTCATGTGCACTTGCAGAGGTTACGGTAACTTTCCGTCGCTCTTCTGTTCTGTCGTCTTCAGTTTGAGCGAGACGGCTGCAACATCTGCACCTGCTGAGACAAATTGCCATCATAACAGTTTGCAGCTCGCAGCTAGCGGTGATGGATGACACTCGGGGACAGAGTTGGTTTAAACTCAAACACAGCAGGGATTTGTTTTAGTCCTCTGCTTGGTCTCAGCTTGAATGCACATTTATCTTCACTGACTTACGGCCTGGTTTCTTGTCTTATTTTGCGCACTTCTGAGAACTGAGTGAATAAAAGTGGTAAGATGAATACAGGGGCTGAGCCGAAGTTATTTTTGTTTGAGGAGGAATGTTGTTGCTCGCTCTGCTTTAGGTCAAAGGGTCAAAACCGGTTTGCCTGGACTGTTCAGAGTGAAGGGAAGAGATTTACCTTTCAATTTAGGGAGTCAGCCAGAACACACCCATTAGTAGATCTATGGATTTACTAAGACTTCTCTGACCTGTAGCAAAACATTATCATGGTTATCATCCGTCTCACCTTCACTTCTGTTTAATAACTTCAGGGATTCTTTACTGTCATTGGCATCAGTGGAACAAAACGCTGTCCTCGGGTCCCAGTGTTGCCCTTGTAATAGTTGGTTTTAAGTTTTTCAAGTATATTAAGAATAATTAATATAAATATAACATAATAATATTATATTTGAGCTTTCACGTGGTCTTATCATGAGATAGGAGTTGCTTAGTTGTCATGAAAGGGAAGATTTCCTTTCTCTCATGTCCACATAAAGCAACGTTTAACCTTGTTACCTAATCTTACTGCTTCATCTTTGAGGGGAGCCTCAGAGAAAGTGGAAATTTGAAACCATTACCTTTACAACGAGGGTGCTCCAACACTCACACTTGAGTTCATATTCTTCTGTCAGCAGCTTTGCATCTTGGCAGTTGTATAAACATAAACACTCTGCTGTGAGGAAGCCAAGTGAAAAGTAAAAACAAAAAAAACTATAGGACGGTGTATTTGAAACCTCATTGATTCAAGTTTGTCAACACTAAAAGCTCGTCTGATAAACAACATTTGCTTCCAAATACTTGATGCTTAGCAAAATAAGTTCACAAAGTACAACCAGGTTTGAGTATCCTCAAACCCAGATTTTCTCCAGACTTGATCCAAACCTAAATTACAGATGTTGAAATCTTCCCTGGACCACAGTGTGAGACAAATAGCGAAACACTGGTCCAACATAAAAAAAAAGAAAAAAAGAAAGTGGTCTTTGCCTGGATCAAAGCTAACCAAGGTTCAGTTTGATGTGCCAGCATTTTCTGGATGTTTCAGACATTCAGACGTAATCCAGGAATCTGGGAACCCATCGCCTGGTCTGTTGATTACTTCTCTGAGGGCAACGGCTAATATTTTGGGGATTCCACTGTGACCAGCGGATAACCGGTTCAACATTTCCTCTGCTGGTCATTGTTTAAAGTTTTACATATAAATTTTAAAAAACAAATGAGAAGCTGAACTTGAAGACTTTATTCACGCTACCTGCATGCAGCTGGCCCCTCATTGGTCAGCACTGTTCCGACTACAAGCAGCTCCTTTAACCAAAAGTTTTGTTGCCAGAATGTTTACTTGCAGATATCAGTGATTACATGAAGTTCAGTGGGCTTTCAGAGCCAAAAATAAACGTACAAATAGGCCCCAGGAATGCCCAGTGAGAGGAGCAGATGTGAAAAATGGTTCAGCGTGAAGACAAGGATTTCTCAACGGATTAGACAGAAGATGGGAATGTTGTGCCTCATAAATAAACAACAGCATGCACGCAGCATGCAAAGTTTAAAGAAAAAGAGTTGTTAATTAATTTTATTTGATTTATGCACTTGCCAGTAGAAGGATACCCGCTGACTTTACAACATGCTGAGGGGCATTGAAACAAATATTAGTGAGGGTGCATGTCTACTACTGACCATGTATGCATGTATGTGAGCCCTGTGTGGATTACGTTTGGCCTTTATTTGATTAGAGAAAATCTAAAATAAATTCAAACCTGTGCACCCAATTCTTGTTTTCTTTTTTGAAGTCATTTGAACTGTATGCTGTACATCACTGCACTCTGGAAAAAGAACAGTTCAGTTCATTACATGCCCACATTCATGCCCATGATGAGTGAATGTAACTCCTCATCATTCCTTATTCCTTTTAAATTCTGCTTTTTAATTCCTTAGCTATAGAAAAATAGTGTCAGAACTGTTTACGATGAAAAAAAATATTGGTTTGCGTCTGTGGAAACGTCACGCTCCAGTTTGTTATTTCCAATCAAAGATCAGTTTCCTTAAGAAACAAAGCTCCGTTGGTCTGTCTTTGTTAAGTATTGTTAGTGCTGAATCTCTAAATCTGCCCCGTCTCAAAGCGGTGATGTCACAGCAAATGTTTGGCTTTTGGCTGGTGATGCAGAACAGCTGCTTTGACATCAGTGTTCAGGGTGTGGATAGACATGCTGCAGGCTTCAAAGGTTTAACCTTCAAAAAGCAGTGCGCCATGCGATTTAGTGTTAAATTACTCTTTGAAGCTTCATTATCCAAAGGGAAGCATGTGATCCTGTACTACAGCTTTATCAACAACAGCTAATAAACCCTCCCAAAAAATGTGTCTTTGACTCTCATCCCACACTTGTTTTGACACTTGAAATCTGTGTGGACTCTGTCATATTCGCCATCTGAAACTATTTTGTGTTTCATAAATGCACAGTTTAAAATGGAAATAGCTTTTTTATGGACTCAAAGAACACGCTACACATTAACGAAAGTAAGGGGAGTGAATCTTAACAATAAACACTATGCTATGAATTGACAAAGCCCCGATAGACCTCAAACACATGACTCACAATTTATTAAGCATTAATATGTTGTCACCATCGTGAGTTCTCAAGGCAAAATTTTGATGATGAATAGGTCCTTAAGTCTTTTTGCAGAGTTAGAGGTTGTGAATTAATTAGTGTCCTCCAGTCCCTTTAGTGTCCTCGAGCTGAAGCACCTGATTCAGCTGCATTTTGCTGGAAGAGAACCCTGATATTTAATGGTGTCCTTGTAAGAATTAGCATTATTCAGAGAAAGAAAATGATTCAATGGAATTGGGCCAACAGGAGTTGGTTGCTGTGTCTCAATTCAAAGTTCACTGTAATAAAAGACTCTGTGTAGGGTGCATACTTACAAGTGTAGAATTACAGCATGGTATTGTCTCAAATTGAACACTGCAAGTTGCAGTTGTCAGAAAGGACTATGGAAGTGATGTCACTATTGTTAACTATTGGTAATGCTGACTGGTGGCATCAACAACATATTGTTCTTCTGGCTGAAAATTTGTTCGACTTCATATCCAAAGTTAGGGTGAGTGTTCCAAATTTTGACCATCATGAGTCGACCAAATGTGTACATACAAATTATACATATTGTACTTTACATTATTGTTCCCTGTTTGATTTCCTGAGTGGAAAAAAAACAAAATTGCACATTATATCTTATGAAGAGCTTCATTGTTATAATAGTAGGCATAAAGAACACCAAGACACACTGTTTTCTATGACAGTCTACAAAAAAACAGAAGTGTCTTGTTGCCCATAAAACGTGTCAGAAGACACAACTGGCCTATGTTCCAAGGTCAACACATGACAGACCTAAGACAAGCACATTTGCTTTTACAGTACCTTGACTGTTTCTTTGGCTGTCGACTGAAATAGATCAACTGTCACGTTGTTCTTTGGAGACAGACATGTGGTGTCCTTTAAGGATATTGTTGTCTTTAATGAACAACTCCCAGTAATGAGCCATTTTTCTCTTTTTTCAGCCATGGAAAAACCCACACAAATGGACCTATTGTGCACTTTCTTATTTTCTGTGTGTACATAAACATGGCCAAAGAGTTTTATAATGTGATCAGTGTAGTACCATCAGTCCCTCTGAGCCAAAGGTTTAGGCTTCTAAACGGTTGCTTTGAGTTCCTCCTGCGCGTGGATATGTATCATTGTCTGTGGATATCCTTAATGTGATAATCTCGGGTGCACAGCATGGACTCCGAGCAGACCAGCCCTGCCGTGCTGTCCAAACCTTCTGTTTGCAAGGAGCAACCAATCAAAAGAAAGCTGGCCCAAAAGATGGTTGGCCTTTAAAGGTAGATAACCTTAGTCTGTTTCCAACAGATGATGACCTGGCTGCAGTGTAAATTAACATTTATTTTGAGCTATGAATTATTCAAAGCTACTATTGCAGTATAACAATATGGAAATGGAAATAAACCCGGTAGGTTGCTTTAACTTTTTCCAGGCTATTTTTTAAAAATAATTTTAACAAGGATCCTACAAACTTGCAAACACGTATTAAACTGCACCCGATCTGATGAACACCTCTTTGGGTTGCCTGATCATTTGCAAACTATCATTCACATTATGAATACAGTCACTGCACTGACTGCTTACAGGATAGAAGGATAGGATTCTGAGAGTGTAACAAGCACCTATTTCTTTTTTAGTCATTAAAAGAAACTTCAGTTAGTAAGAGAAAGGTGCCCAAGCAAGTATTTCAATCAAGGCCACCACTATATTCAAAAGAGGCGTAACATAACTTGTACTGTGGTTATGCTCTGGGACTCAACTGTCCTTCCACATATATAGGAAGCATGACCCCATCAGAGCTCAGCACAGAACAGATATGACATTGGTCCTGGAGTAGAGGTGGGTTTGCAGATGTAAAATAGAAATGTAACAGCTGAGCCTTCATCAGCCAACTTGTGCTGGCACTGAGATCCGTTTATCTTCTCGCCTTGACTCTGTGGTCTGGCTGAACTATGGTTGATTCTTGGAAAATACTCACATACGTTCACTGTGTTGTAAGAACATCTCACTCCCTCGTATCACTTAATTTTTGACAGTGAAGCTCCATGGAGATCCCACCTCACTGTTGGCTTTGCTCTTTGTGCTGTGAGAAACATGCAGACTATCACCAATAATTTCAGAAAGTCATAGTTAACTGTGAAGGCTAGGGTTACAGTTTTAAACATTAAACACGTTAGAGGATGGTTATTTCTGCTTCATTCGTGATAATGAGATGGAAGGCGGCATGACGTAACTGGACCAACGTGTTTTTGTTTTTTTCGTTTTTTTGTTTTTGGAGTGACAGACTCTTAGATTTGTCTGACGATTTGTTTCATGCCAAAGGAACAAGTTGGCTTTTGAGCAAAACTCCCTTATCTTATTCGGCTCTACAGTTGGCTATTGAAAAGCAAATGTCAGTCACTGACATACTGTTTATGCACTCACACACACAGGGTGGAGTGGTGGGCTGCTGTGTTGTTAGTGATTTCCAGCTGATAGACAAACACAAAAGACCACTGTGTCTGGCGTCGACCACCCTCCCTCTCTCCATTCATTCCTCGGGTTCCTGTCCAACAACCCCTGAAATTCCCCTCTACCTAGATCTTTACATCCCAATTACTTCACTGTAACAATCACGTTTGCCGAGTTTCTTAAGCATTAGAAAAGCTTTCATACTGTCACGACATGTGCATTAAATGCTAAATTACAGACTCAAATAATCTTTGAGGAATTCCCCAGAACAGAGCTTTTTTCCTCCCATGGACAATGCATCCACATGTATAGTACCATTTCTGTACAGCACATTCCTAAGGTATTCCAGGTTCATATAATAGATTTCACACTCGTCAACTTTCACTACCGTAGCCACAGTTACCTTGAATACTTACTGCTAAAAATGCAATGCTTAAACGATGTGCAGGTGCACAAATCAATTTCCTTCCCAATAACACACAACAGATGTATTACTTTCTCGCAGGTTCTTATACGTTCTTACACTACTTGATTCCTTATCTCCCTGGCCAGAACAATTCAGGTGTGTTTGTGGGCCCAGCTGTGAGTCACTTTCAACCTTGTAAACCTTGTTTTATATGCCCAGTCTCAGTAGACCTTAAAATGTTTATGTGTGCCCTTTTTGAAAGTGTTCTCCAAAAAAAAAGATCTTTTCATTACTGCAAAATATTTCTAACTACAGTTGGAATCCCTAACCAGTTCCAGTTAAGAACATGTTTCAGATTGCCTGAGTTTATCGGTTCCTGAGTTTATTGGCTCTTGGCATCTTTTTCTGACAGCTGCACCTGGGAAAAAACAATGATGTCAAACTCATAACAGTGGAGTTTCTGTAAGCTTCCCACTCAGAGATACGGAAACAGTCGCGTTCATGCTGAAAACCTGCACAGGCGCGCTTTTTCCATAAGAATCAATAATAGCACTGGTATCAGTAAAATCTTATCAATATACATTCTTAGCATGCATATTAGCTATAAGCTTTCTGTCATTTACAGAAGTAAGAACGGCTAAAAAAGAAACTTGGCTTGAGCAAAACAAACATCACCTCATTGCGCCACACTCAGCTCACACCTTAAAAATACAGATGAAACAGAAAGCGGCTGCGTGAGCTATTGTGACCAGCTAAAGCGAGTTATTATATTCCCAGCCTGCTAGCATGTTAGCAGTTTTCTGGTTTCGCTACATTCCTTTTAATGGCCAGCAGGGGGCGACTCCGCTGGTTTCAGAAAGCCGTCGCTGAGAAAAATCCACATCTGCTCATTTAATTTATGATCCCAGTAAACACATACTTGATGAGTTTATGTTGATAGTTTTGAGTCTTATTCGGTGCAGCATGATGTTCCTTTTATATAAATTATGACCGTGTTTAGAGTCAAAGGTGGGGCTGATATATGTGCTGATTAGGTAATAGTCTTTTGGTGGTACTGACACCAAATTAGAGAACATAGACCTAATATATCAGTTAATCCAGAAACTGTACAGCAACAAAGCTTCTAAGCCCATTTTCAGACCTCTTTTTGATTCGTTTTAAATGTTAACAAAAACTGTGTTTTATTACCTCGCTATGTATTATTTTTCACAGCATCTAAGGTACTGTATCTTTGAGAGTAAAACAGGCAGCACTGCTCCAATAAACCCGTATAAGGATCTAAAGCCTCTGGGAAACCGTGTGCATGCCCCCCTACATATTTGTAGATGGAGCATTCACAGACCAAACATTGTTAGAACATCAAAACTGGTCGCCTTGCTCTCTTTGGCTTCTAGCCTCAGTTGAAAATTTTACAGTTTGACTTTTGGGATAAACAGTATCTGTTTTAAAACATACTGCTGGCTTTGTTGCAACCTTAAAAATGTGACATTTGAGTTGGGTCTGATGAAGTCATGGTTTCATAGTCACAATCAAGGATGTTCTTGTTGAGGGCTTATTGTTTATTGAGTTCCCTTCTGAGGAAATAAAGTCTCTCTAGTACACTCCCGGACACAGGAAGAGCTTCTCTGAGTCTTTTAATTGCTTTGCCCGTATCTAATATATCTCACTTGACCACTCCATTTCTTTGGCTCTGCCTTTTATCTTCTATGTTTATAGCCATTATTTAGATGTCTGCCTTTTCTGCTGTCAGCATGAAAAATAAAAATGGAAAAATGGGCACACGTTACACTGGTGAAGTCACAGCGCAGTTAGCAGAAAGTCTGAAACAATGTTGTACTTTTGATAAATGTTTCCATTTTGGCAGGATAAACAGCAAAGGTTAGACGCTCACCACCTTCCAAGCCTGGAAAGACCCAGCAGATTTGTTTTCAAATGAGATATATTTCTTAAGGGCGTAGTGTTTCTTTACGTTATTAAAAAAGAAAGAAAGAAAAAAGCTGTTGTCTAAACCAGAGAGCTTCGTTTTGACCTGCCAGATGTAGCAGATGGGTGGGGTCACTGGACAACACAGAGAGTTTAGCCAAGTTGAAGAAAGATATTCAGCTGATAAATCAATGTTTTTATAGTGCGCTCTTACTTTGGATATTTGCTAGAGTCACGCTGCAACTAAGATTATTAAAACAGAATGCTTTCAAAATGCAAAGTCTTAATGGAAATATTAAACCTGCACTCAGAAAGCAAATGAATAACAAACCTGGTTTATAAAAAACATTTTTACCCCTTTAAATTAAATGCCAGATGTCTTGCTTGATTTTAGTTTGGCGAATCTCCCCTTCAAGGCCATCTCCTTATGTACCTCTGAAGGGCTTTCAGCAACTGGTAGAACTAGGTCACCATAAAAATGTCATTTTTGATTGGTAGGTGTTTTCTTGGCAATGTGATCACATCATACCAACTGATATAGATGTTATCCTTCAGGGGCCCAATATGAACCTGTGTGCCAAGTTTGATTGCTCAACTCTTGCTCGTGTTGGAGGAGTCTGTGGACAAACAGACAAATTTGTTGAATAATACTAAGACTTGTAAACACATACACATGCACATAGCATTTTAATTTCACAAGTATACAAAAAAAAAAACTCAAAATGAATGCTTTTTTAAGTTGATGCATAAAGATGTGTCTGGGGCCTGAGTTTGGTTGCTCAACTCCTGATTACGTAGAACAGGTTGTCTGACAGACAGATGGACAGAACTTTGTGTATTATAGTAAGATACTGAATGCAAGCACGTGGCCTGAGAGCACGTGCTACATTTTGGATTTTTACATTGAATTTTCTCTCTAAGATTTAATCAGGACATTTCAGTTGAACTCCACGTTGACAGTCTAACTATGGATAATGAATTCTTGGTGCACAACACTGAATGTCCAAAAAATGTTCCCGTTTACACTCCTGGCTTGGCGCATCACATTAGTCCTTAGAAACAGTTGGCTCTTCAACTGAAAACTGCTGATGATTGCTGCTCGGTAGCCCAAGACCCAGATTTTTACACCAGTGGCAGTCTAGACACAACGAGCTGGTTTGAAGCAACTGCTGATGTCTGCACAAGTTCAGAACAGCAATTTTAAAATAGCAGCCACACTGAAAATGGTCCAGAGGTGCACAAGAAGATGACATTAGAAAGAAAATCAGCTAAACTTTAAGGGGCTGATTCCCCAGAACCTTGTATGTGTGGACATGGCTCCTAAAGAAGGTGATTGTTTCCAGTATGTTTTGAACAAACCCAGTCCCCCTCTGAAGGGTTTAGACTGGTCAGCTTGTGATACAAATTCAGGCATTCACACTCTTTCACCTGGAGCAAAATAGTTTCAGATTTGTTGGCCTGTGTATCTCGTTGGGTTGCTGCCTTCTGAGAAGACCAAAGTGCTTCCTTAAACAGGAAAAAGTGATTGTAATGGGAGATATGAGCATATCTTGCATGCATATTATGTCTATTTGCACAAATCACTGCTGAGCCAAGCAGTTAGGATGGTATGTGCATTAGTGCTTCTTTTAGTCACAATTAATTAAAGGTTTAAGCTGTATCATTATTGCTGGGACAGTAGACGCAATCAGCACTGATGACTCCAGTTGTTTACATGCTGCAGTTCTGCTTTTTAAATTCATTTTAGCCCCTTAATTTGATGTTGTAGGGCATTTATTTAAATCATGAAAAAAAAATCAAAACAGAAACACGTGTCGATCGCAGTTTGTGTTTGTGCTGCACTAAAGCACAAAGATGACCTGTCTCAGACACCTTTGTCTTCATTATGGTGTACTCAAACAGGTGTTTGAAGCATGTTTTGCTATTGTCCTACTTGAAATGAAACTTATTACACTGAGTGAGAGAAATAGAAGAAAACAACCCCGCCTCTGGCCTGGTTTAATACTGTTTTGTTTCCTTAGAAGCGATAACCGAGTTTTAAAAGAGCTTGTGGGCTGACTCACAGAAAGATAAAGAGATGCAGGGAGGGAGGAAAGAGAGAGAGAGAGAACTATTTCCTTGAATGCAGCCATGCAGTTGATTAGCTCTTTTGCAGCGAAGCCAGGGAGAACAATACAGAAAGAAACACATACAAACACTTATAGGAAGGTAAATACACACGAAAAAAGAATCGATAATGCGCTTTTTCTCGTGTATAAACAGTTTTATCCTGTTTGTGTTCTTGGTTGTGAAACTATATTGTGAAAATTACTGAGAACAGTGGAGCTAATAACCCAGAGTGCTCGTGATGTGACGGAGCTAAACTCCAAAAGCAATAAAGGGTGATACCAATCTCCTGTTTTGTTTTTTTTCTCATGCATGTAAAGTCCGCAGTTTCCTCGACTGTACCCAGTATTTAATCTGACAGGAAACTAGCA
Source organism: Bujurquina vittata (assembly GCA_015106715.1). Classification (NCBI taxonomy): domain Eukaryota; kingdom Metazoa; phylum Chordata; class Actinopteri; order Cichliformes; family Cichlidae; genus Bujurquina; species Bujurquina vittata. The sequence continues at coordinate 56,887 of VUQK01044148.1, forward strand.
CGCAAAACAGGTCAGTAATCAGTCGCTGGCATCGAGCTGGCCGCTGGTGAGTTAGCTGTCGTGAAACCCTTCCTCACTGCTTTCTAGAGATAAACTAATGAACGACTCCTGTTTGGTTGCACAGGGAGTAAATCACAGACAGACAACTGAATGCAGAGACCCTGCGCTATCGCACTAAGTTAGATAGAAATATTAAAACCACATGGCACAGTGAAGTATATCTTGAACTGTAGATTTTAGACATAATGGCACACTGTTTTGTTTTGTTTTTTTAGACTCAGTGAGGCAAACGAAAAGGTTTGACATGCTTGAATATCAACAATAATTTAAGAAAGCTTTCAGCCACATCTCACGGTATTAATCAAAAGAGACAGTTTGATTGCTTTGTTGAGTCTGCTTTGTTGTTATCGTGTGGCTCAAAGGTTTTTGGAAAATATCCCAGTAAGAGTACCTTGTGCCAAGAAAATCTTGTCAATCATCCAAATTTAAGGGTAATAATGAACATCAATTGAAGAAGGAATGCATTAAAGGGGACCTTTTGTGGTGTCTCTTCTTTCCTGCCGTGTATTTACTGTTACAATTGTAATTTCTCATAATAAACTTTAAAATAATGAGGCTAGCTAATATACAAGTAGTCCCTGTGAGGCAAACGCTCCGATTTCAGGCTCATCTAAACTCTCTGATTGGATCTTTATGATGTCAATAAGACCAGTTTCCATATATGATCATTTCAGGCGCACACTGAAATTAGAAGAAAGTTCACTCAATGAGAGCAGAGCTAAGGCCTCGGTCACGCTGGCCTTAAGGCCAGTTGATGACTGCCGGGCAACCACATGTCGCTTGGAAAAATGTGTATTCCCTGACTGGTTGGTGAATCGTTGCTGGAGGTTGCTTGCTGTCACTATTTGAAACGGGTCACAAAGACGTATATTGTGCTGCGCTGAAAGCTGCCTTGTAATTGTGTTGGTCGCTAGCACTTTCCCCTCTTTAGTTTACATGGAAGATTCTGAATCATCTGCAAACCCTCACCAGCTACTTACCAAATGGTAGCAAACCTATGAGTGCAACGCAAACTGGAAACTGAGACTGCTTACCTTCAAAGTAAAAGTTGCCCCGTTTGAAATATGCGTTTACAGAATTTAGGCACAATTTTTATTTTGAAGGCAAATGTTCTCCGTTTCCAGTTTACCTCACACTTTTGGTTCTTTAGTGAGTGTTTGCAGACTAGCTTCTTCCATGAGCAACCGTGGCAACCTGCTAATCATGAGGTTTTTGGTGCAGCGCTCTTTGTGACTAATTTCACCCAGCAACTGGTAGCAACCTCCAGCAACCCCTTGCCAACCAGTCCGAGAATGCCCTTTTGTCTCCAGTGACCAGTGGTTGCCAGGAAGCAGCTGACTGGAGGCCTAAAACGGCTTGTTTTGAACAGTGTATGGTCTGAGGGGCTGCCTAGTATAAGATAAAACAGAAATTCTTTTTGATTGTGAATCATGTAGGGCGTCTCTGGTCGAGACCATTAATCAAAATATGGATGGAGAAATGGCATAATGGGTCCATTTTAGTGCTATTGCTTATTCAGCCTTATGGTCTTCACCCACAGTTAAAAAAAAATGCATTTCTGCTATAACTAATCTTCTGTGTAATCAATTTTAAAGTACAGCATTAAATGAGTTTTATACATTGTGGCAAAAGAATCAGACCATCTTACTTTATGCTGACACAGCCGCACAGGCCTTCACTGTGGTACTTTATGTTACAAACGGTTCATGGAGTGAACATGAACAGAAGCAAAGAGAGGAAAGTTCTGTGGGATGTTGCACATGGAAACCTTCCTGCCTCCTCTACTCTCATCTGATTATGCAAAGGAACCACTGTCTGCAAGTCCACATTGAACTTACTTCGCCTCAACAAATGATTTTTTTCTTCCTGCTCTCGGCTTCATTCAGCTGGCCTGAAAACTTTCCTGTGGCGATGCTGGAAGAACTCCCCCTGACACTGCTCCAGACCAAACAGTCCATACGTTAAATGGAGCTCATGTGGATTAGAATAACATTCTTCTGAGCCTTGATTCATTTCAAATGTTATGGCCCATTATTTATTTTATTGTACCACTTCTGAAGAAATGTGTGGGGATATAACTCTTAGGAGTACGGTGCTGATTTGGCAACACTTGTGGAAACTGGGTTTGAACTGCAGCTCTAAAACCACAGTTTTGTTCATCGGTTGATTTAAAAAAAATAAAATTATTTAGCGAAAAACACCAAATATGTGTTGGTTTCAGATCATTAGATGCAAACATGTATCACTTTCCACTAGATGCAGAACATTTATGGGTCAAGCAAGGAATCCAAAAACCAAAATTGACACAATCTGACATTTAGTTCATTACCTGATGAATAACTGAAAGTATAAACCCTACCATCAAACGTGGAAATATCTTTATCTCTTTAGATGTGTGCGTGGCCTGTAACACGGTCGGATTTTCCATGGAGATTACCCTGTCAAGCTTAAATTTGTGGTCTGGCTAGAGGGAGATTTAAGAAAGGAAAGAGACTGTCAAAGAAAAAGAGGCCATTGCTGAAGCAGACTAACTCTGGACACTGAGGTTTGCCTTAACAAAAATATGCAAAAAGAAAAGAAAAAAAACACTTTCAAAGCATTCGACCATAAAATGTTCATTTGTGTTCTTATCACTCTGGAGCTGGTGCTAGTTTAGTAGAAGGCTGGAGGTCTTGAGCAGTACGGCTTAATCAGAAAAAACAAACGGAAACACCTTGTGTACCTTCTTTAATTACCAAAATTAACATTTCAACCTGGCCTTAAACAACTTTTGAGTTGCATATTAATCTTTCACTGAGCTTTAAGGAGCAGTAGCTTAAATATGCTGGTGGTTCATCTCTGTCTTTAGTTACTGAAGGGTTTTTTTTTCTTGGCAATCCACCTTGCACATCAGAACTGGACAACACACACTCAGACAATGAGGAATGAGTAGCCTCTTAGACCAGATTAGGTTTGATAAGAGTTTGTAGCTTGAAGAACTACACATTCAGACACACACACACACACACACTGCCGGTCCGGGCCTGTCGGGGTCGAGCAGCATATTAAAGTATTGGGTTTCAGCTACTGCTAATCTGCAGAAGAAACGCTCCTTCATGTGCATACTTGTTCCTCTTTCACTCGCCTCCTTTTCCCCTCAGTCCACCCTTTCAGTTCTTTTTTTTCATACTTGTCCACTGACTCTCCTCTGTTTTCCCAACTTCTTTTTTTTTAAAACATCATTCCTCTTCTTCTCTCATTTCCCATAATTGTCCGTCATCTGTCCCTCTCCAGTTTCTCTCTTTTCCCACCAGCTTCTGATTTTTGGCACTGCTGTTTTACCCCACCAACTTCTGAGTTTTGTCCTATTTTTCCTGCGGATGTACAGCAGGTATTGAGCATTATTAAATTTAAGTCTTAATACAATTTAAACTTGTAATATGTGTGAATATTCCCTGTTACTGATGTCACAAATGTGGAAAATTAACCACAGAGACCCAAACTGTAGCACTGTGGTGCAGTGATTAGCACTGATGTTTCATAGCAAGAAGGTCTTGGGTTCAAATCCATCGGCCAGCTGGGGCCTTTCCACTCACAGACATGTTTGAGGTTAGGTTAATTTGTGACTCTAAACTGGTCGTAGGTGTGAATGGCTGTATGTTACTTTGTGTCAGCACTGCAACAAACTGGCAACCTTTTCAGGGTGCACCCCCACCTCTTGCCCTATGGCAGCTGGGATTGGCTCCAGCCCAACTGCAGCCGTGAACTGGATGAAGGAATGAAAAGCCGGCTGTAAACACATTTATTGCTGCTGTAAAGTTGGTCATTTTAGCATGGGGATTGACTCATTTATGGAGCCAACCTCAAGTGGGGTACTGCAGTTTTTTGGTACATCTAGGAGAATACAATGCGGGTGCATTTGGGTTAAAGGGCACTTTCAGTGATTCCAGCATGCATAGCTCGAGAAATAGCAGTGGTAGTTAGCCAGCTCGTGGCTCCACTAGTTTGGATTTGACCGAGATATCGCAACATCAAGTGTTTGATTCTTAACCACGGGTTTTCTGTGCCACTCTGTGCAGGTTGGATCTTTCGTCTTTGTCCCTCTTCACAGAAAGCACAGATATATGCAAATATGCATTCGGACAAATTATTCCAGCTGACAGAAAGCACACTGCAGACGGGAGCTGCCAAGAAGACATTTTATAGGATTTACTTGATATCTTGTCTCTCTCTTGTACAGTAACCTTTCATTTTTTTCCCCCTCAATTCCTCTGATTCTTTCTTTTTTAAGCTTTTGGCCAGACATAGCATGACGTGAAGAAATCCAACTATTTTTATCTCTGTCTGTTGCTCCAAATGGGGTGAAAGAGGAGAGTTCAGGACTTATTTGTTGTTGTTATTGCAGCTGGAAGGGGGTTTTTTTGGACTTGAGCTCTTCAGGCTGTCTTTAAGCCCATGCGTACTCGCACAAATGCATACACACAGACACACCAGAGCAAACGCCCTCAGGTCGTTCTAATTAACATGCACTCGCATAAGGTCACGTTGGCAGTGAACTTGAACTTTGAGGCTTGTCACATCAGAGCCTGCATGGTGATTTACTGGAAACAAAACTGGTTTCCTTAATGAGGGCGGGAGTGTAGGCTTTCACTATAAACCACCACACAGTGGCTGATAAAATCCTCATTAAGGGCAAAGCCACAAACACATAAAACTTACTTCCTTGTGGCAGAAAATAAAGCGTTCTCTCTGCAGTGGGCAAGAGGCTTTAATGAGCCTTCTGGCAAGGTCAGACGTGTAGAATTGACTGTCAGAGTTCAGGATGTTGTTTGGTGTTTCACGAGGGCTTCATTCATTAATAGGCTTTCTTTAATTTTGACACGCACATAAACTGTAAATGAATCTAGCTAAACAACATTTGCACCTGGGATCATTGGTCTAAAGGCCAACTTATTTGCAGCTCCGTATGCTTCTCACACTGAGCCTTGGTGTAGGCTCTTGGTTTATCTTCTGTCTGAAACAAGCAGTTTTAACTCGTCCCTCCCTTTAAGCCATATTTCTTTTGTTTGGCTGCACTTCATAAAGATAAGTTTGAAGAGTGGGTGATCAAATTTGTCATGGGTTCAGACTGTATTAAAAAGGTGGTTTAGAAAATGCAGACATTCAAAGTTGTTCTTTGGACGGTGGCTGCCTTTTGCTCCATTCACTGTCAAGATGATGCCACTGCTTCAATAATGTGGAGGTCCCTTCCTGAATGGCCTCTTGACAGCCACCGAGACCATTTCTGATGAGTCTTCAGTAGACCTGTCACTTCTTTTCTCCTCCACAGTTCACACCATGCTGACATGTGCCAAGTTTTTGACCAAAAGCTCTCTTTGGAAATCACCTTGTTGGTGCAAAATTGATATTTTATAGCTGTCAAACTGTGTTATCTTTGGCATTTTTCACAGATTCAACTGAGGACATGGGAACAGATGTGTTTTTGTGACAGGCTGCTTTTAACAAAGTGCCTAAAGATACAAGTTAAAACTGGTTCTTTGCTGAATTGTCTGTTATGTTTAGACACAACACTGCTTCATGCCTTGAGTTAGGTGCCTTTTTTTTTAATGTTTTAATGAGTCATAGTTCAGAGCTAAGTGGCTTAACAGAACAAAAAATCATTCCTCTGAAAATGGTCAGGTATAAGTACTGGAGTTTAAATGAGTGAAAAAGCAGCCAAGCAAATAAAAATGTTGTAAGCCATTTTTTTAATGTGTGGTGGCTCAAGACCTTTGCACAATAGTGCAAATGAAAGAATGAACACTTCTTTCTGATTGTTCCTCTCTTTCCTGTCATTCTTCTTCCTGCTTGGAACTCAGGTAAAAAAAGTTCAGGAGGGTGAAAAGGTGAAGAATTCCTTTCTCAGCGTTAGTTTGTTATCTTTGAGCCTTTCATGATGTTCTTATTTTTAAGGTTGATGTATGAAGCTGTGGAGGATGGTGTGTGCGAAGGAGGCACACAGATGGATTGTGTGTGATTAATTTCCATGGACACGAAGGAATAGTTTATGAAAGATGGCTTTTTAAAAAATATATAATTTTTCAACTTGTTACAGTGGAGAAGACGAGCAGACGGCTGACACAGGAAGAAATCAGAAGAACTACAGAGTCTTAAATTTAAAAAGCTCCCGGGCTACATCATAAATGCATCAACAGGAACAGGTCTAAAAAGTATAAAATAAGATGGGACATATCAACGTGAGCACCTGAAATGCAGCTTCAATGTGTTTTCAATACGGCGTTCAGTCATTCCAGCTCATTTGCGGGGAGCCGTTTCAGTGGCAAATGACTCCCGACCTCTGACATGGAGTAACTTTTTCCAGGTTTCAGACTCTGGATGGGCTTTATGGAATGCAAAGTGCAGTGGGGTTCAGTGGTTGGCGTGTAACTCAAATCGAGTTGATGTGCATCTGAGAAGACATTTATATTTTACTTCCTGACTCCCAACCCACTGTGTCATCCTCATTTACGATACGGACTTTCTAATTCTCCGCGTTCCTGCAGTACTGGTGTCAGACATGCATATCAAATCACAAAAAGAGTCAAAAATAGATGGCATGTTGTCAGATTATATTCCAACTTTTCGGGATGACGCCACCACTTTGAAGCAACTAAACCTGTATCTAATGAATGAATAACATTTTTAAAGATAATCTCTAGAGGCAGATTAGGATCAAAACTTTAACACTAGAAGCTTTCTGGTACCTGTTTGTACTCGCTGCAGGATTACGAGTCATGTTTGACCAGGCTTTGGTTGCATTCAGGTCAAAAAAATAAATAAAATAAGTAGCTTATTTGCCAAAATGCAAACTAGACTCGAAGCTGTCTGCTTTTGTCTGACAATATTTTAGCTTTTTAGTAGCTTTTCTAAATGTATCTGCGTGTGTACACAATGATAGGCAGATGCAACAGGAAGTCTTCATCCTGGAGGCCTGAAACATTGGCTTGAGCAATCCTCAGATGATAAGTCATCTGGCAAGGGGAGTGGCGGCGTAGGGGAGAGAAAGATGCTGGTTCGAATCCCCGGACTAGCATTTACTGGAAAAACTGGATTTCCGCCCTTGGATTGACTGGAAAAAACATCTGGAATCTGGATCAGAGAACCCTCAGATTGCCTGCCACCTGTCTCCACTCTCATTGGGCCTTGAGCAAGGCTCTTAACCCCCCCACCACCACCACCAGAAGAGAAAACAAATAGGAGATCCACTGAGTGTTCCCCTATTGCCATAAATGGCCTGACAGCTTTGTTTTTTACCAGAATGTCTGTATGTAATATTGGATGGCTGAACAAAAATGGCGAACGTGGTAAACATATCACTGTGCCCCAAATTTCTGACATCAAACAGGCCTGACATGTTAGGGTGCTGATAACAGCTCATATTCTCATTTATTACAGCATCAGTTGAAGCAAACTCTGATCAAATGCAGCCTTTAGAGAAAACCAAATCTAAACAGGAATCTAAAGACTTGTTTTACTTACCTGCAGGTTGAGGCCACAATAGCCTTTGACTCAGCAAAAACAACAAAGAGGACATTGCGTACCATGCAACAAGTTTGCATGCTGAAGATTTCTTATCCTGTGGCTCCAAGACCAGGACATTCAACATGAAACTGTTCTGCATTTTCCATTCACTTTACATCTGTATTGAGCTGTGTGTTTTTAAAAGTGTAATTAGATAGCTGAAAGGGTATAATCTGGGCTGTGTGTATTCTGTATATGCTGTTGTTCTACTCCTGCAACAAACCCCTATTTCCTAGAATTATCCCTTGATGTTAACCATAATTAACCTTTCATTAAAAGGGCAGAATAATAACTTCAAGCTGCAAATGTGGCGGAAAGTTGGAAAATACAAAGAAAGAAAAAGAAGAAAGAAAAAAAGTTCCCTTTATTACCAGTTTATCACACAAGCTCCTACAAGTTTCCACAGAGGTATAATTCCTGTGATCGGATCACCTGAGGGAAATATTGTGTTTACTTATGCTGAGAATAACTCTTAGATGTGTTTTCATGTTATATGTCTCAGATGTCAGAACTCATTTCACTCCCCTCAGAGGCCTTTTTTCAGCCCGTTTGTACCATCTATAACAACGAGCAAGAAAAAAATCATCTGCTCCGAGAAAATGATTTAATTTCATTACAGCCAGTTGTGTGCTTTATTCCTTCATAGAAAGGTCCCACAGGAAATAATTTTCTCATCACGCAGTCGTTGCACATCCATGACGAGACTCTCCCGTTCCTCCGCATCCCAAAGCCGCTCTATTGGATTGAGATCTGGTGACGGTGGAGGTCATTTGAGTACAGGGAGCTCACTGGCTCTTTCGAGAGAGCAGCCATCAGAAGATTTAATTCAATTTAGTTTTACTTATATAGCACCATATTGCAAAAAATAGTTGCCCCCAAGGCGCTTCATATTTTAAGGGAAAGACCATAATAATGCAGGTGAGGGTACACTGTGGTCACACCATCCACCATCACACCAGCAGCAGCTGGTGTCATGTGATTGGCTGATTAGATAGTTGCATTAATGAGCAGTTGAGCATGTGTACCTAATGAAGTGGCCGGTGAACATGTATAGCTACACACAGCAGGTTGTAAATACAAACCAGGTGGGACTATAACTCCCACTGATACTGGTTTCATATTCAAAAGCACTGCTGGTCAAAAATCTTTCAACAAGCCACAGAAAGATTTCAGTGCTGTGTGCAACATAAATTATGCATGTAGCTCATGTCACTCTGTAGCCATCCGATAGTTTGCAGCGTGAAGAATTTAAGCATTAGCGACAGCAGACATATTGAAAACATGTTGCTCTGGAGTTGCCCTGAAAGAGCCCGAAACACTTCTGAAACACTGTGTTTTTCTGGGGGGGGGGGGGGTTGTTGGGTTTTTTTTCTTCCCTTCTTCAACTGCAGCCAAATGCAGGGCAGAAAATCTGTTGGCAATTTTCTCTCTTTAAGTGTGTGTGGGGGTAATTTTCTGGTTTCAGGAGTCGAGGAACGTTAGGCAGAGACCGGCACGCTACGCCGAGCGAGACGAGCCTTTGCAGCCGAGTCGACACTCTGCGCTGGGCTTTTCTATATCGTGTTCCCCCCTTAGAGTACATAGGATATACACAAGAGGTTGTGTCACACTGACACACACACACACACACACTGAGCCCCAGAGTGATCATGTTCAATTTGCAGGTTCAGTTGAGTGTTCAGTGCAGGAGAAACAAACCCACTGCCAAGGATAACATCACATGTGCAGCTGGGTGACCATCAAAAACGGAATTAATCATATTCAGGATATTGTGGTATTTCTGCAAATTAATCGAGGAGATTTATTCCAACAGGGGCTCAGTGCCCTGCTCCGGGGCACTTCAGATGGAGAAAAGGGGAAGGAAAAGCTGAAAGAAGAGGCAAAAGGGGGAAAGAAGTAAAAGAAATTGTGAAATAAAGGTGAGCAAGGAGCAGAAGTTGTTCAGAGACACAATTTAGGGAAACGTATTTCATGCAGAAACGGCGACTGAAGCCTGATTTAGAAAGTGGGCGCGACAAAAAGCAAGCGGCAAGAGTCAGGACAGAAAGAGTATAAGAGTGTGTGAGAGATTTACTGAGTGTGTGAGGGAGAAAATGTGTGTGTGAGTGTGTGAGGCAGGTGACAGATTAAAGGAAGAACTTAAACCCTTGACCCCCTACATGCAGTAAATGCTGGGGGTTCTGGTCGCTCTGTTAGTGTTTGGTTTTCCCGTTCCCATAGAGGGGAGGACTGTTATGAAACACTTCTATCCTGATGGCACTGCTCTCCTCCGGGATGCCAGTGCCCCCATCCAAAGGGCACGAGGGGTCGCTGAGTGGCTTAAATATGAAAATGATGAGAATCATGTGCTTTGGCTTTCAGTCACCAGTTTAATACCAGGGGAAGATTTTGGACCCATCCTCTCCACCACGTCATCAAATCACCAAATAAAAGAACATCTTTGGTTACACTGATGTTCCAGAGGAATCAATGCCAAAGCACACTGAAGCTGTTCTGGCAGCACAAGGTGCCCAAACGCCTTAGTACAACATGCTATGCTGCTTTGGGAGCTTGCTTCTTGCTTTTGTTTTGTTTAGTTTTAGTTTAATTTGCAACTTGTTTGTGTTTTGGCCTTGGCTGTGGCTCCATCTGGGAAAGATGAAACAAAGACCGCTCGCTGGGAATATAGATGACAGAGAGGAGCAGGAGAAATAAACCAGAGACGGAGCGTGGGGTGGGGGGGGGGGGAGAAAAGAAAGAACGGAAGAAAACAGAGTTTGAAGGGAAAGAAGAAAATGAGATGTGGCCTATTTTCTAGAAGTATTTTTAGAAGTATTAAGTAGATCATTTTATTACTTTTTCTGTTGTTTTAATGTATATATACGTGCACACCTGTCACCAACACAGCTGCTCCACCTCATCCTGATAAGCAGACCGTCTCCCTCATTCTGATTGAGGGAGAAGGGATGCAAAGTTTCCAAATTCGACTTCAAATCAACTTTATTTATAGCCTTCCGGTCCACAGCAACAGTCATCTCAAGGCACTTTATGTTGTGAGGTAAAGAGCTGCAATATTAGCGGGAGGACGCCAGTGACCTCCTATAAAAGGGATGAAGCAGATCCAGGATCAGGGAGGGGCAGCCATCTGCTGCAGCTGGTTTGAGGCTGAGGGGAAAGGGACCATAAGCATGAAACAGGACAAAAGACAAACTATGGGGAAAGTCAGTGGCATGCAATAGTGGATCATAAATACATCGGGAGAGAAAAGAAGGGGATGGAGAAATGCTAATGGCATCATGGGAAGTCATGCAGCAGCAGGAGCCTTTAAGGAGCACAACTAAGGGATGGCTCAGGGTCACCTGATCCAGCCTTAACTATAAGCTGAGACAGTGTTGTAAACATCACAAAGCCCATCTGTGGCGCTTTAAACTTACTCAACTGTAGAATCAAATGGTTTATGACATCCAACGCGAACAAAACAACTGTGTTTATTGCAGCCACTTCACACTCACACCCTGGCGCCGGCCATGTGACGAGCACAAATAAGGAAGAGAGCAATTGCAGGTTAATGATTAACGTTACACTCGTGGAAGCCGAATAACACTTTCGGTTCTCATTTTAGCCGCACAACTGGGCAAACAAATCTTTAGTAAACCGTTATAAAGATGAAAAATTTTACTGACAGAAATATTACACTCTGAATGGAAACTGTGTCCTTTGTTTTTATAGTCAAGCAAATGCATTTTTGTACTTTTTTCTTGACAGGCTGTACTTAATCCAGGTACGGATAGTGTGGGGGTGAGCGCAGTGATTTATGGGGCCATTAATTTCCAAGTTCAAATCATAATTGTAGTGGTGTTGCAATCACTGTTTTGCTGACTGACGTTGGACGCAAGTTCCAGAGTTGTGTAGGTGAGAAAGGTGTTTAGGTGTAGCTAACTGCAGGTCACCTTTAAGTGATTAACTAATGACTGATTCCTGTTCCTGTGGCTGTGCAGTGCGAGGCTGTGACCGCAAACACTCTCAATTTCCTAAAATAATTAAATTACGCTATTTACAGTCACATTTTCTGAGTTAATTTAAGATTTATTAAGTTTATTTAACTTCAAATTTGCAGAGTTCACTCTCTCTGGCACACTATATTAAGTTCATGTGACTCCGGTTTATGCCAGTGCTCGCCGGGCCCAAGTTGATCCCCTGTCAGTCGTAGGTATTAAGTTAAACATTGTATCTTCTTATCCTACTGCTAATCATATTTATAGCTTTAAAAAAAAGCTTTGAACAAAATATAAAGAATAAAGAAAGGAGATTAGGAAACTGGATAAATGTTACAATTTTTTTTTTACCCGTTCAGCTGATATCTGTCCACTTATATCCACATCAATATGTGTGACTTTTAATTTCCTACAAACGTAAACATTTAAGTATAATTAATAGGTTGATCATTTTCTGAGTTAATTTAGTCAGCTGAACTCAATTGTTTTGTATTGAACCTGAAATGAAGTGGAAAGAACTCTATTAAGTTTTTGTTTTTGTTTGTACTTTCACATTTGCTACAACCGTAGTTAATGCATCTCATTAGCCGAATGAATGTTAATGGTTTGTATACATATATAATAGAGCTTGTTTTGTTTGTTTTCTTACATCTATTTGAAAGTTGTAAAAAGTAAACAGAGTAATTTAGAAACAATAGAAAAAAATATGCAAACTGTATAAAAATACATCTTAAAAAGTTTGTATGTTATAACTTTATACAAATATACTAATATAGGTAACTGGCACAAGATGAATCATCTATGTCTTAAATTGTACAATTGTTCACCTCCACACACACACACACACACACACACGCACACACCAACACCCCAAGCCCTGTGTTAATGATCCTTTGTTAGTTGTATTACTCAAAATAAACACCTTAGTGTAACTCATCGTCTTACATTAACCTAGTTTTTAATCTGGCAGTCAGTTTGCAGATTTCTTTATTTTAGTTCAAGCTAAGTTGTTTATATTTTTAGAATAAAGGCACTTTTGGTTTCCTGTGTGTGAGCGGAGGAAAGGGATGCTGATTTTAAAAAAAAACGCTCCTCATTTTTTCTTGTTCTCCCTTTTTTTTTGTGACCTTTACGATTTTTCTGTGTTTTCTTTCAGGTGACTGAGAGCATCATCTCAAAGCAGACCTTCATTGGTGAGCATCTCGCTCCCTCCTCACACACACACACACACACACACACACAAAATGTAATCTAACTTTCTTGCTCTTTTGATGTCCTTTCTCCCTTAGAGGCGAGAACCATGCCTCGCCATTTCAACAACTCGGGGTCAAAGTTTATGAGCCCCGTGGCCCAGAGGCCATCTGCCCACTTGACCCTCAGAGACACCAGCTCTCAAGGTGAGGCATCTGTGTTTCATCGGTCGTTATTACTCTGGAGAGGAAAAAGAAAGTTTCACTGCTGGTCACATGTTTTGCACGTCCTGAGTGATAAAACTGTGGGTTGAATGGATAAAAAACAAAGATAAGCTAAACAGTTTTGGTTCCTACATGGTGCAGACATCTGGACTGAACATCACCAACAGCATGCTGGTTTATCCTGAAAGCGGAGCAGCACTGACACATCGCAGCTTGAGCAGGGAGGAGTTTGTCAAAAATCATTGATGAAACCACTTTTCATGGTGAAAATTAGACTCGACCACTGACGACAGTGTTTTCCTCAGAACATTGGGAGCAGCTGCTGCCCGCAAGGGGTAAACAAATGCAAAATATCCTTTAAATTGCTTTAGTCCTCTTTTCATCTGTGCCTATGTATGCTCTAATACAGTATCAGGATGTTCTAGATGGATCCCTTGATTCCTCTGTACCATGCAGGCCTGCGAAGGCTTTTTAAATTCAGCTGCAACTACATTAGTGGCAATTTTTGCAGATAGAAAGTTGCTAAAAACTCGCTCAGTTGAGCCATTGTTTCAGGGTGTCACCTGATGAAGCCAGTATGAATCCAGGCAACTATACTGAGGTTTACAGACAACAACCACAGAAATGTAGCTTCCATTGTGGCACAGTCCATGACTGTCACGCACACCCAGTGGCCATTTTACACCCGCTAGATTCCCTTTTAGGAAGCTTTGTTTGTCCAAAGTTTTCAAAGAAAGAAATAACAAATAAAATGCATTGAATTATTAGGATAACTCTGGGTTTCTGTGACACCTCCTGTGTGCCCGAGCCATTTACCTCCAAGAAAAGCTTATAGGCTGAGTCTGTGAGGTCTTACCAGTGCGCTGTACGTGGCAGTAAAGAAGACATTTATAGATACAGATAAGAATCCCATACGTTGTAAAACATGGAATTTAAAGTTGGAATGTGTTTTTCATGACGTTGGTATTGTTTTATCTGAAACTATCGTGCAAGCTGAAGGGTGTTGACAATCTGGCAAAGGCTGCCTGATGTTATTTCCATTGAGCTGACAAAGGGTAAAAAATGTGCTGTGTGTGAGTGTGAGAGACTGTGTGTGTGAGAGAGGGTGAGGTTCACATGTTAAGCCTGGATTTCTCATAAGGAAGTGCAGCAGGGGAGAGCAGACTTTGAGTCACGATGGATGCTTCTTCTAAAAAGGAGTTAGCGTACGTGTTTGGGAGTTGTGGCCATACTGGACATGACCTATAGAAAAATGTGCGTTCCCCGACTGGTTGGCAGTCTTTCCTGGAGGTTGGAAATCGATTTTTGTTTAATGTTTGTGTGCAAATACCTGCTAACTGCTAGCCAAGCAGCAGTACAGGTTGACAAAGTTCAACGTAAACTGGAAATGGAGAATATTCATCTTCAAAGTGAAAGTTGTGCCTCGGAGCTGCAGTTTCAAAAGGTGCAGCTTTTATTTTTGGACGTTTGTAGACTTCAAACTATGACCCCAACAATATGCAATCATAAGGATGTTTTTGCCAGGAGGTCACTTACCAATCTGGGACCTAATTCATACATTGTCACCATGATTGTAACAGGTCCAAAATGGCAGCAAGTTAGCCTCACATGGGTAGTCACATGTCTGCTAATTAGTGCCAATTAATAGAGCAATAAAACACTAGAATTTCACTCACTAAAACTGATGCACAAGTCTCTTGCGTGGTTTGTGCCGCACAGCAAGAAATATTATTCATCAAGAATACCGTAAAAAACATTTCCACAGTGAAGCAGTCCACCTCAGTGACCAGTGGAGGTGAGGCCTAAAGCTGCCTGTGTTGGGACCACTTTTTATCCTGTATCCAGGCGGATTAGTTATAAAACACTCACCCAGAGTAGAGTTCTTATAAAGAAGAAAACTATCTACAGAGGCCAAAAACATTGTTTACTAGGCTGTAAACATGTTTTTAATGCTGTAAAGTTGGGCATTTTAACATGTGAGTCAGTGGAAATCAACTTGCTTTTGAAACATCAACTGGCTGCTAGAGGAACTCATTTTTCAGCTTTGGAAAAGCTTGAAAAATTTATTAAATTAAAGTGTCTGTGACTGTTGTGTGCTTATACCTCAAAGCATTGTTGTGGAAGTGTTAAAGCTTCTATTGTTGATGGTAGTGTTTCAGATATGCACAATGTTACCACAAGTAGATACTGGGATGGCCGAGGAAATTAAGCTACAAACTAGAGATATTATCGTGTATTTCTTGTCTCTAAAGGGACTTTAGCTTCACGCTGGTGCCTCTTACTGGTGAAACAGGTTTAATTAAACCAACACCCTTGGAATAAGTGGCCATTGTATAAGTTTGAATGTGCACTTCAGAGTGTCTCATAGCGAATACGGGACTCGGAAGGAAAGTCCACACACTTTGCATTGCCCAATAAACGTGCTGCAGCTGGCTAAACTTGTATAATGTAACCATTGTTCACAACAATTTACAATGATTTTTAACAATACTGTGATATTACTAAAACTGCTTCATTGTCACAGATCTTTCTTCTTTTTTTAACTCAGATTTTTCTCAACATTTAAAGGGCTTTGGGGTAAAATGCATATTATTGCTTAACTCTGGCAGCTGTCAGTGGAGAGCTACTCTTGAGTCACAAACTATTTCACCACTGGTTCATTTTGTCAGCTGCTGACAAAGCTCAAAAGCTACAGCAGCAGCTTTTGAGCTTTGGGCAAATACTGATGTGCTGGCCCAGTTCCATTGCTTAGTTTATAAAAGCTGTTATTGATTTTCTTTTCTTTTTTTCTATTAGAAGTAAGCTATGATTTATAGGCATAGTGTGAAATATTTTAATTTCAGCTTTTGTTAGTTTGTTTTTCCCTTTTTGTTTTACTTTCCAGCCCCTCAAGACACATTTTTTTCTTCTCTCTTCAATTTAAAATTGAACTCTTACCACTTTTTCCTTCTTCACCAACAGGGTTTTCTTCTTCCCCGAGCACCATGCAAGGTCTCCATCAGTCCTGCCGCCATTTGGTCCGCTCATGGGCCAATCAGAGCTTAGGAGCTCATCTGCACAACATGACCCTGTCTAATGGAAAGCTCCGAGTGCCCCAAGATGGGCGGTACTACCTGTACTCACAGGTGACAAAGCTATGTAATTTTAGCCAAAATAATCAGAAGGTAGTAAATTATTCAGTTAACGCTCACATGAAAGCTCAAATATTTTCATCTTTTTCCCTTTTTCACTACATTTCACATAATCAACAATTTATATATTATATATATATATATATATATATATATAAAGGAGCATTTCAAAGAAAACAAACCACTCACTTGGAGGCATGCAGTCACCGTTTGCATGAACTTGTTCCCACCTTTCTCCAGGTGTATTTTCGTTATCCATCCCCAGCTGCAAGTGAGGGAGATCAGCGCAGCGTCAGCCACCAGCTGGTGCAGTGCGTCTACAAGAAAACGTCCTACCCAAGCCCCATACAGGTACAACCCCTCTTTTTGCCTAAATTAATTGAAGGTCACGCTGAACTATTCATACTGTTGAGCCCTTTCCTTAGCACAGATTTCATTTGTTTTTTTTTCTTTCTTGGTATTTTCCAGCTCCTGAAAGGGGTGGGAACTAAGTGCTGGGCTCCAGACGCCGAGTACGCCCTACACTCTGTCTACCAGGGAGGACTGTTTGAACTGAGGGCTGGTGATGAAATCTTTGTCTCTGTCTCTTCCCCCACCATGGTGAATGCCGAAGAATCTGCTAGCTACTTTGGAGCCTTCCGTCTGGACCTCTGAGAGGAAAGGAATGGAGTAAAAAAGAACAGATGGGACAATGGATGGATAAAGAGATGGGCTGGAGAGCTAAGGGCCTTTAGAATATCCATTGATGGGGGGAAAAGGGTCCTATAGGCAGAAGATTGAGATGGAGGCCTGGATCTTCAGTGTTTGCTTGGACGGATGCATTGAAGGATGGAAAGGTCTGCGTGAGTGAAGAACGCTGCAAGAGGATAGGGTGAGGGGAAAGTAAAAGTGTATTTGCCTTTCCTATTCTCTCAATTCAGAGAAACCTAGCCTTCAAAAAAAAGACACGTGCAATCATGGAAAACAAATAAATGTGAGGACTTTGATTTAGAGTTGATTCTTGCGAAGGGATTTGCCACCGGGATAAAATAAAAATAAAAATTCATGACCTTCCAAGTTCGCCCCAGAAATTAGGCTGCCTTGCTGTCCAGATCTCAACACAACACATGACCCTCCATGTGTTAATGTGTCAATGACCTCTTTGTGGGGAAAGAAAATTAGGCCCTTGGATTTGGATTTGAAGAATATATACAAAATAAAAACTTTACTCTGTGCATCGAAGATGTGAGTATAGACTGAACGGCTGCAGAAGAAAATGATACGATCAAACCAAAGCATAAACTTGTGGAGTATAACTTTTTTTTTTTTTGTGCCATTGGAGTTTT
>VUQK01044148.1:74350-87448 GCA_015106715.1 Bujurquina vittata
ACAAAAAAAAAAATTTTTGAATATAACTTTTTTTTTTTTTATGTGCCATTGGAGTTCTGTACATATGTATGGCAGAGAATGAGATTTACACAAGGAACTGTGGTAATGCTTTTTTTTTTTTAATGAACTCCTTTGTGTTTTACCTTTGACTGGACTTAAAACCACTTGAGGAATCTGCAGATCTCTACTCGCAATGCAAAAACTGTGGATATTACGCAAAGACTTTAAGTGGAGGAAAAGAATCGCCTCTGTGACAAACTGTGGAAAGCGCCAAGAGTTTGTTGTAGAGGAGTCTGCAAGCCAAGGAGAAATAAAAACAAGGAGGGGGAAATCTTGTAAATGCTAATAAGAACGAGCCCGGCAGAGAAAGATTAGAGGACATAGAAGGATGCCGAGGGTAGTATGCAGCCTGACCAGTGTGCCTGGTTGATGTCTCTTCTCTCTCTTTCACTTTCCCTTGACTCTTTCTCTCGTCTTTTCATTTAAACTATTTTATCTATCTTGTCAGACCTGTGAAGCTGCATTATATTTGAGTTTAGGGAGCAGTTAAGCAACCAACCAGAAAGCAGCAATGTGAGAACAAGATGACAGAAACACGTGCAAATAGGCGAGTTGCACAATCACAGAGCATGGATTAAAAGTAACATTTAGGTTGGGTTTCATGGAGGTGCTGTTGTCACTGCAAATATTATGGTTACTTCACATAAAAATCTCAGTTTGGATACATGCAATTAACATATTTACTTTTGTATTACATTATTTTTGCAGGTATTATCTCAACCTGAACGTGGCAAAATTGTGCACTTACCTAAAGTGACTGCAGCATTTGAATGTGATTGTTGCTCTAACTTCTGCATTTTGGGAAAATTTACAATTTGTTTAGCGTCTACAACACCAAACCGTATTCAAAGCGCTGAAAATCCTCTAGTATAGGGGTGAATGGGCTCATGTAAAAAGTTCCCTGCTTCGAGGCACAAATGGAGAGGTTTGCACCAGGATGGCGTAAAAATCTGTGCCAAATCAAATACGCGCATCCGTCCGCTGTGGCGACACCTTGTGAATAAAAGAGCAGCTGAAAGAATCTTTGTTGATGCCATATCTTCCTCCTACCTGCTGTAAAATGATTGGTGGTCCCTCCTCTTCAGCTAGTTAACCGAGCTTTCCAGACTAACCATTTTAACGACCATCTAGGCACTCGTGCGGCACTCCGTGCAGCTGTACTTAGCAGAGTGAAATGAGATAAATGTTAGTAAAACCAAGGCCTCTAAAATAATCCCAGACGACGTTTGAGCTGTAATTAACCAAATGCAGCAGTGTTGGGTTTCCATGACAAGCCAGAAATCATCTGCACTTTCCAAAGTTTGCCTGAAGAAATGAAAGGTGCAATAAATAGCAAACTGAGATACATCCCCTCATCTGTGCAACCGGACTTGTTTTTGCAACAAGAGTCGCCCCCTGCTGGCCACGACCAGGAATACAGGTGTAAAGCGTTTGGCTAATAATGTAAGTGCCTGTAGACCCAGAAGTTACATCAGTGTTTTTCAAGCAATCTTTGCCCAAATTAAAGGAAAATGTGATTTTGTTTCAAATTTTTCAAATTCAATCATAGATATTTTATTGCTGTAGGTTTCAGTAACATTGAAACCAAGCAAGACGGTACTTGTTACCAAGGAACGGAAACTAATTTGACGCATCACTGCTGGAATTGTTTGTTCGGAGACGCAGACGGATGGCTGAAATTGGCTGCCAGTCACTTAGAGACAAAACAACTGCAAACATCTCAAGCAAACTGAAACACCGAATCCCACACCAAGTCAAGCAAACACAGACGCACTCGAAGAGGGATTTGGAGAGAGAGAGGATATTTGCAGACATAAACCATGCACCGCCTAGCACAGATTCAACTCCTACATGCTTTTTTTTTTCTCTGTATGCACATAAAAAAAAAAGATACACACATCACCTCACACTACATCCAGTCTAGCTTGCGCTCTGCAGACACACACATCATCCAGTGTCACTTGCAGCGTGAAGACATACGCACTGATTAATCTATGCCGTCTAGCCTCCCTGTGCCATCTGGTAGTTGTCAGTGATCAGGCATGCGGCGAGTGTGTGCACACTGAGAATATGTGTTTGCTTAAAGGGCTTCTTTCACATAGATTATTCAGAAAATGGGGTCAAAAAGATTCTTGCATGTTTCTTTGTGTTCATGACCTCCAGTTTGCTTTTCCCAAGAGAAGAAAACTGTGCACTTAAACGGTTAAGTTTGATTGGCTTTCATCACGGCTAAGCCCCTCGTTTCCATACAGCACAGCATGTCTGTGTGTTTACCCTATGAAAGGTTGTGTTATAGTGTAGCTTTGTCAGGTAAGCTATGAAAACAGCAAAACAGATTTATTTTTCTGCTCAAATGATTTGTTGGTGTGTACCTGCTCACGCTTCTGTCGTGCTCTCGATGCATCACATATGCCAAGCTCTGTGAACTCAGGACTAACTTCAGTAAGCAAGTTTTTGGCAGTGTCTTTGGTTGATGTCAAAAGAGATCTATAGTAAAGCTAAAATTATACTTTTGCCTAACTAAGGCCTTAGTCACACAGGCCTAGAGACCAGTCAGCAAAATGCAGTGCGTTCCCCAACTGGTCGGCAACAGCTTGCTTGCTGTGGCTGCGAGAAATCACTCACAAAGAGCGTGCTGCACCAAAAACAATATTTGTGATTGCTTTGGCTGCCACCAGTTTGCTGCTGTTACCCATAGTTGGCACAGAAGACAGATTTATCTGCTCTCGCCAATTACTGGCCGAGCTGTACTGCAACACAAACCGGAAAATGAATATTCACATTCAAAGTGAAAGCTGCACCTTTTGAAACACGTTTGCTGCAGCAGTAAAGCAGAACCTTTACTTTGAAGGAGAATTGTCTCCATTTCCAGTTTGTGTTGCACTTTGCGTAATTTCACTACTTCTTGGCGAGCAGTTGGCGAGTGTTTACAGACAAGCCAGTGTTTTCCATGTGACCACAGAAATCTGATAGCGAGGTTTTTCAGATTCAGAAATCTTTATTCATCCACGAAGGGCAATTGAGGCAATTTTTGCTGTAGCACCCTCTTTGTGGCCAATTTCAGGACCAGTCTCTAGGCCCATGTGACTAGGCTCTAAATGGCTATGGCCAGCAGACGGTTAACTTAGAATAGCATAAGGACTGAAAACAGGAAAATAGTTAAGATTATGCCTCGAAACTTTTAAAATGGTTACCGATAGCAGCTCTATTAAAATCACAGCATATAAGATAAGTTATGTTTGAGTAATTATTGAGATTTGGGCCAAGTCAGGTTAATCATTTTCTTTGTGCTATGCTAAGCTAACTTGGAGCTGGTTTGCAAATGTAGCAAACCAAAGACAATGTTAAAAACTGGTCCCAGATTTGACAGAGACGGCTTTGGAGTAATAAATTTAAGCATTTAGTTGTGGTAACACTCTGTGATTTAAACAGTTTGAACAGTAGAATCGCTGTTTACCATTCAGGTTCCCCCGTCATGGGGCAGAACATGGTAACTGTGAATCTTAGAACATATAAAGTCAAGTGAAAGTCATAAACGTTTAATCTTTAGTCTATAAATCATTGTTCTCTGAGATATATTCATTATGCTGAAGACAGACATCTCCAGAGATCGATATTTATGAATAATTGGACAGTTGTATGTGAACCTAATCATAACGGGATCATTTCATTATGTTTCTGTGTTAGCGTACGAGACTCCCGCTGGTTGTTTAATTACGTTTCTGACGCTTAGATGTTTTTCATGTGTAACACCCTGCAGGGTGACTGTGTTCATCTCTCAGCATTCACTTTTTGTTAGATAATGTATAAATATGCCACAGGGCCACAGGCTGCTTTAGTTTATTTTTTTTTAAAAAAACATAAAAACCACGAACTTGTCAGCACACTGTCGGGTAATGTCACAGCAAATCATCTCAGTAACTTGAAACATCTACATAAAATTCTGCGTTTTGGAAAAGAAACTGAAATCAATGGATTTTACTAGACAACGGTTCAAGATGACGTTAGATGAGCAACAACTCTTGTTGCTCATCTAACGTCGTGAAGTTCATTCACGTTCATCCAGTACGTTAAGACCTTGAAACAAAGAATAGGAGTTGCTACAGTCTAGACTTGTGTTTGTGGGTGTCCGGATGAATCCAAGTCTCTTTCATGTGTTGAATCCAGATGGGCAGAGGAAATTTTTCAGTATCTTATTCCAAATAAAATGTGCGGCAGTACAGCACTAACCATAGACTTTGTAAAAAATGGACGTTGCTTATGCAGAATTGCCTTAAAGCTGCATTTTTCCTAATCTCCAGCAGGGCGGCGACTCCTGTGGTTGCAAAAAAAGAAGTCCGATTGTATGGAAGTCAATTTAATATGGATCCAAACTATCCATCTGTCACCTTATCTATGGCCACTGTAAACAAATTTCTGGTCTTGCTAAACATGATTGTTCCTTTTGAAAACGCTGGTGAGATTTTTAGAGCAAAATACACGAGAAAGCAGGAGTATAAAGTTCAAATCAACGAGGCAACTTAAAGTAAAACCAGAAGGTAATACTGCTCTCAACCTTGACCTTCTGAAAGTAAAATATATCACCCAGTTGATGATAAACTGCCAATAGAAATGCCAAATTGTGAGTTAGGAGGAGTGTGCATATATGTGTGGTCTGCTGTGAATCCAACTCATGGTCACTGTGAAAGATAAAAGATGATGACACAGTGCTGTTTATCTTGGCAGTTCAGTTTTTATTATTGAGTCAGGCCTGTTTTTGATGTGTTTTGCTAAAATATTGCTTTTACTTTGAAATCAAATCTTGTCTGTTCTTGGTTTTGCGTGTGTGTGTCTGTGTGTGTGTGCATGCGTGGGTGTATGGGCTTATGCACAAACAAAAGTGGTTTTGGACAACAGTTGAAAGCCTTGAAAGTGCCAGACCACGAGTCAGACAAATTGTCCATCTCTTGCTCTCTACTAGACCTGGAAAGAGAAACTAAGCCATCGCCGTGGGGCACTGGGAAATCCAGACCTCGTGTAAGTCAGCGCTGAGATCAGTTTCCAGACTGTTTTGAGCTCCCATCCAAGATTCACGCTGTGTTTATATTTTGCAAGCAGCGAGGCTTGCTGAACATAGACATATATTTTCAAGGCGAGCGCTTTACAAGTCCTGTTTTAGTTTGACAGACTGGGTGTCCAAACACAGCCGCTTCTCCAGCCTTGGCTTTACACAGGGCGGGGAAAACACCGCTGTTTTGATGCCGGTGAGGATGCAGCTGTAGCTGAGGTTGGACCATCTTGGTTACCCAACAAAACAAACCATGCAGTCACTAATAAACAAGCTGAACACATCCTTTCTCATAAAACAAACACATTCGGGGCCAAGTTTTGGAAGAACTTGCAGCCTACCTTTTGAATTATTAGCACCTATCTTCTTTACATATGTATCATCTTACCATAATACATATGCACAAAGCCACTGGTGAGACCTGCCTATTGGCTAATTTTCTGTGGTTCAGTTGTTCACCAGGTGCAACTAAGCCATTATTTTTGGTTGTAACATCAACTCTAAGAAACATCTGTTGCTTATTAAACATCTGCCTGTTACAGGAACCTTTAAAAACAATCCAATGTAAGACCATATAACAGCACAAGTGACTGACAAGTTCTGAAATACATCTCCAAATATTGGTGGTGCACCACAA
The DNA here is from genome assembly GCA_015106715.1 of Bujurquina vittata. NCBI lineage: Eukaryota > Metazoa > Chordata > Actinopteri > Cichliformes > Cichlidae > Bujurquina > Bujurquina vittata. The sequence continues at coordinate 80,095 of VUQK01044148.1, forward strand.
ATATGCTGCATTGTTCTTTTGGCACTGACATGAATCAGCGTACTCTATCAACTCATCAGGACCAGATTAGTGTTCCTATTGCAAGTTTTTGCAGGAAACTGAGACAAGGATAAATACTGTTTTGTAGTATTTGGCAAATTTATCTAATACAGCAACTGAAGAGGGTACACACAAACCAGACCTGCAAAATTTTCTTTATATCACAGGTACACTTGTCAGGACTCAAACATTAGTGTTTTACTTCAAGCATTGAAGCAGCCCTCAAGGAGATGACGACAGGCACATTTCCATCACTTCAGAGGACTGGAACTGTGTATATATTTGAATATCTTACAAATAAAAGAAATCGTTCTTGTAAGTAGAAAGGCATACCAAACAAGGATTTGAAAAAAGCATAGTCCTTTTTTCCCCTGCTGTTTCTATCTGACTTTGATGTTTTCCGTTCTGCAATTTTGCATCAGTTGAGACTAAGCAGCACTGCTTGCGTAATTAAAAATTAAATGCTTTGTACAGAAACAAAAAAAATTGCTGCTCAGTTTAACTTTTGCCGGCATGCCTACATGTCTACAAGGATGTGAAACAAGCAATCACATAATCACCTATCTGTCTAAACTTACAAGACTTCACCTTTATCTTCTTTCTGAAAATGAACTTGTAATGTTGATGTTGTACTGTTAGCTTAACTAAGAGTAGAAAATTAAATATACTTTCTCTACCATTCACATACACACTCCAAGAGATGCATCAGGGGCAAAGCTTGTCTAATGATACTTTGATATGCAGAGTAGAAGAGTCGGGGCTCAAACCTTCAACCTTCCTGCATCGCTATCTGAACCTGAATAGCACTGGTCAAAATTGACCCAAATTGCAGATTTAGTATTTCTCCCATGTAAGTAATCACTTCATGCCTTGAAGTCACTCTAAGTCTTTCCCTCACTCAGTATTCATGGCTGTATAGATATGTAAATTAGTCTCTGCCTCACTATTCTGCCACTTGCCTGTATCCACAGCCTCTGCGCGCCCCACTCACTCACAAGTTCTCTTTCTACACAAAGGGGAAACGCGCTGGGCCACAATGCATGCAAAAAATACAGGGCTGAATTTGTAAATCAGGAAATCACATAACAGAGAAAGTAGAGAACAAGTCACTGACCACATGCACATGCATAAAAATGGTAAACTGTATTCACAAGTAAACAATTTAGATGGATTATCGCCTGTTGGAAGGCTTTTATACAGCAAATCGACTAACATTATTTTCACTCCTCCACTCTGTGTGTCTGTTTCACTGTGACATGCACACAGAGTGGAGCAGAGGACACACCTGGTGAAACAGAGAGCAGAGGAGAGCATCCAAACAGCAGCAGACTCACACTGAGCTAAACGAAGGAAGTGCACACAGTCAATATAAATCTTAGACTTTACTTCATTATGAAACAGCTGCTAATGTGCTGTTAAGGCTAGATAAAGCTTGTTTCCAATCCCCCACTCTGATAAATTAGTTATAGTGATGATTGATTCCTTAGGCTGGCCAAGTATAAAACCATTGCTTTCTGAACCCGAGCTTATGAGGTCATTGGTACACTACAGCAGCAAGGTGGAAAGGTATGCATATGATTGTATTAGACCCTGTATGTCATCTAGCTTATAAAAACTGACATGTTAATATATTACAAACTGACTCTCATCACAGTTCTCTGCTAAACAAACAGTTCTCTATTAAAGCAGTTTATGAATGTAGATACTGTTCAACACATATCCTTTTCTTTTTCTTGAAATCACATTGATACCAACTGAAGAATGTACATGTAAAGTTCTGCTGATTGCCTTGTGCCTTTCAAAAATAATGCTCTTTTGTGTTATTTTTTTTTTTTCTCAAATAAAGTGCCTACTGTCAAACAGGAAATCAGTGTCAAGTCATATGCTTTTGTCCAAACAGATTCAAGTGACTGGTTGTTGGTGCTATCTGGGCCGGTGTGAGTGGTTCAGAAACAGCGGGTGCCACTTTTGTCAGCTAAGAATAAGGAAACTGAGGCTACAGGTCACACGGGGTTTACCAAAATTAGAGACAAAGGACAAAATTCTTCTTGAATTTTTGTTCAAAGAAAAGTAAAATGAACTGAGAATGTTTTGATTTTATTCAAATCAAAATATCACAGTTGTTACTGTGAAGAAATTTAAAAATATATTCTATTCATTTGGGATCCAAAATATCACAACTGATTGCCCAATTGTATTTGAAACACCTGGACCGAGTTTCTGAAGGCCGTCCAGCCTGCCACTATGATTGGCTGCAGACAGTCTCAGACTTGGCACTGTAATTACACGTTTTTACCATAATTACAACACACGTTCACTCTGTTCTCCATTTCCCATTTTTCCTACAACTGCTCCTTCAGGCTTTTATAAAAACAAATATGCTTTGAGGCAATTTGTCTGGTTAAAAGGTTAATCCAGAACTAAGACTCACCTTTGTTCTGTGTCTCGATACAGGAATTTTATTACCTGGGGATATCCAGTAATTTGTAATAATTGCTTGCTCTATCAGCAATTTTAACCCTCTGTGAATTCCAAACGTCTCCAGTTTGTCAATTACAAATACCAGCACAAATTGCTGACCATAATTTCCTTAAGACGGTCTCTTGATAATACTAATCCTGAGCAAACGGAGCTCTTTGTAACTACAGCTGTAATTTGGATTTTGGCAGGATGCTTCCATTTTCATACAGTATAATATGGACGCAGGGGTGAAAGGAATGAACAAAGGAAAATCTGGCTTTACTGTACAACTAAAGCTTCAACTAAAACTGCTGTAGCTTAACATGGCAACATACAGTATTGTGTGAATGCCTTGAGGCGCCCCTCATTTCTTATATTTTACTAAGAAAATGGGAAATATTTAAAAATGTGTGCAAACATACACGGGAAAACAGTATAAAAAGAAAAACAGTTTGTACAATCTAAAAAGCTTGAAAGTCAATATTTGGTATGGCTCCGAGGGGCCTTAGAGCTGAAGAGATAGTTTCTCACTCAGAGAACCAAGGTTACAATGTTACTTCTGCATCGAGACTAGCTCTCCACTCCAGTACATATGCCATATGGACAGGGTAACTCTTTAAGACACCTCGAGAGGAGATGGTGCAGCTTAATATCCCAACCACTACATTGGAAGTAGTCAAACTATTTACAAATGTACATATTTACATGCCAACCAGGTCAGTGAAAGCAGATGACCACGTCACAAATGGTTGAGAGGGAAGCACCCCACCATAAGCCCCCAAAGTGACCAAATCTTTGATCAGCTCGACCCTGGACATGAGAGGAATACCCAAAAATTGAAATGCCCACTGAAAGGCTTTGACAAGGGTCTGCCCAAAGTCCCAGGGTAAAAGCAGACACAGCTGGTCCTTCCTAATGATATACTCTGTCAAGACCCAGACAGGGCACAGAGCAGCCTGGCACAGAACAACGTCCTGGTCTAAGTCAAATCAAAATCAAATCAAAGTTTATTTGTCGCATGCATGGTCATACAGGGTACAGCTAGCAGTGAAATGCTTTGATCACTAACCCTGCACGATAGCACAAGATATGAATAGAATAATTTAAAGAATATAATCAAGATATGTTCAGAATATACACCAAGATCAAATGAAAGTAGAACAATTAACAAAATATAGTCAAAAATATAATGTAAAATGTAACAAAATACATCCACTAAAAATGTAACAAATATATATTCACTCAAGTCATTAGTGGGAAGGGATCTTAGCTCGACACACTGGGACAGATAAAGCCTGTGGCAGAAATGAAGGGTTAGGCCTGAGGATAAGTCCTGATCCTTCTGGCAAAAACCTGCAGCCACCCTTGTGGAGTATGGCGCTCCTCCTAGCAGTTGGTATGGCTTTCAGGAAAGTTGTTTTGAGGGAAGGCCTTTTCAAATCAGCATCCTGAAGGGGCTCAAAGGTGGGACATTGAAAAGTCCTACTGACTAAATCCAAATCCCACGGGGGAACTGAAAATAAAACTGACCTGCAAACTGTAAGCCTCTGGGCACCTTTAAGAAACCGGGAGATCATAGATGATTCATCCCAATTGAGTGCCGAGTAACCAGAACAAACTGCCTCGATTGCTGCCACCATGTCTCGCAGAGCTGTGACTGCGGGAACTGCAGCATGGCGTGTCCTGTGGCCTAATGGGGTCGATCTGGTGAGTGGATGGTGTACGAGACTCCTGCATATGAGAGGCCACCTGGATCAATCTCATCTCTTCAGCAGAGAATCGTCTGGAGGAAAGTGAATGGAGGGAAGGCGTAGAGAACAGTCTGGTGCCAAGGGTGTATACAGTGAACTTGTGGGATGCCCTAGCACTTGGCGCCCTTACTGTGGTATTATATCACTTCCTGTTTCTGTTACAACTGCTTTGTGCAGCTTAATCTGTGTAGCTCTATTAATAGATAGAAATACGTCTGCATAGGGGAAAAAATTTAAATATTAGGATGTGTAAATTTGAATACGCCTAGGTTAATGGTGGAAAAGAGCTTTTTTCAGTGTTATAACAAAAACACGCATATGCATCGTTGTACAGTCACCGTGGCCGGGGCATTTGACAGTGCATACACCCCATAAAAAATACAGGCTTGGCAACACTAAACATTACTCAATGAACTAGCAAACAGATGATTACACTCTGGTCCCTCCATTTTTGTTTATTAATACTTATTTTTGCAGGTTTCACCCACCTTTGGCTGGCTCCAATCTGGTAGTGTGTGCAGTTCCTGTGACGCCAAAGAAATCCTAAACAAATCTATATTTAGATCGGGGAATTTGTGGGCCAAACATGCTTTAAAAAACCTTTCCCTTGCACTCTCATTTGCTGTTCTGCACTATAACGCTATACCTACTGTATACATAAGCTCCCCATTCGCACAGATTTCAATATACACGTGGCCAATCTTTAGAAGGAGTGAGACAAAAAAGTTACCATTCTCTCTTATAATACAGATGAGGCACGAGTGGTGGCTCAAGACTTTTGCACAGTGTTCAAAATCATTGAACAATATAGATTATCCAAACTGCTAAGCACCTTATATCACATGCCATGTCACTGATACTAAAATGTACCAAAGTTGTCTTGAGAGGTTAAAATAATAGTTTGGTGTTTCTTGGAAGCTAACATTATATAACATAAGCCACTTGAAATACCGCAAATGTATGCTGTGCTGGGTTGAACTCTGGTACCTTTGGTTTCTTATGAAATCCATTCTTTTCTTGATATTACGAGGTAATTTTCTTCAGGTTTTTTTTTTAAACCATACATCACTGAGCCACAAACTTCAATATGTATGTACGGAGTTTGAAATCTAATGGTTTAAAAAGAACAGCAGGAAGCTGCGGAGATGCAGAGCAGGCTGAAACTGGATGGATATCTTCCTGTCAAACTCAATGAGACTTTCTTTGGGTCCATTGCTGTGTTTTGTCAGAGAAAGATGAAAACCAGCAGTATTGTGTCTCCGGACCAATGAACCAAGTACACATCCAGTGGCTCTAATAAGATCAGCGTGTTCCTTCGTGTGCTGCTCTGGAACTGTATGGGTCAAAAGTACCAAGGGAGCACATCACAAAAGAAAGTTTCTTCTCAAGAATTAACCCATCAAAACCCTTCACATTTATTCTTATAAATTACTTCATTGACTAAATAAATAACTAATAATTCTGCTATGCATGTACTCCTTATCCTACTGGGTATGACTTCAGGGCATCTCATTTCCGACTACTCCACCTTGAGGAAAAAAATAAATGCAGACATTCCCTCTTCTTTCATCTCAGATGCAGGAAATGCCGATGCTGCCCTTTGACCTGAATCAACAGTGCTGAGGAGCTTTACTGAGGAAAGTCTCCATTCTAAACTGCCTCATAAATTTAAAGTTACTAAAGGAGGTGGTGGTGGTGATGGGGGCTCCGACTACTCCGCTACTAGCTTGTACCTAATAAAGTGGCCAGTGAGTTCTCATTAACCTAAGAAGCAGAAAGGTGTTTTGGTTTTTGGGGGGGGTTTTGTGACACACTTTTCATTTCAAGCACCAACACATGAGCACCTTCTCTGCATGCAGCATCAGTAAAGTATCCAGCACGGTTCCATGCAGTCCATCAGGGTTATGCAAGGACAGCCGCATTCACACAGCACACTTGAGACAAACTGTTCACTTCAAGCAGCCTGTTGGACCTTTTAGTCAGACTGAGGAAAGCCACAGTTCAAACTTTAGTGCGCACAACAGAACATTTACCAGAGAAAAGAAACCGATTAAATAACAAAGGCAGCTGATTCAGAAAGATGCATGAGTGGTGTAAATTCCCCTGAGACCTGGTGGACAAAGGGACAGTGTGTGCATCTTTCATAACCTGCAGAAGGGCTCAAAATGTGTGTAATTTAAGCACACTGTGCACGCTCGCACTGATGAGACAGCATGTAGATCCATCAGTGATAACTGACTCCAAGACTAATAGAGGCTAATCCGAAACTGAGGAAAGCACATTTATGGCATGGGGAGGACAGGGACTGCACACGGCAGGTGACCTATGAGTGCATTTATGCAGGCAAACATATTTGGTGCATTTATGAATGAAACTACAACTACGATAAATTATGATGATACAACAAAACTGAGTAGATGGATGTAGTTTGACCTTATAGCCACTTGTTATAAAATAGATATAATCAATGCAGCAGTTACAGCTGTGCTGTAGGTCATGCAGTTGATGCTGTTTATTGTGGGCAGTTTTAAATTTAGCCAAAGGAACACAAAGATGATATTATGAGTGTCTCTCAGGATCTGAAGGCTTCTTCATTTCCTAAAATCAAACACAGATTGAGGCTCCAAAGAGAGTTAAAAACAGTCCAAATTCTTAATAAAATTATCAATGTGACTCTTGTCCCATGTGTTACAATAACCTTTAACATCCAGCAACATGGAAACACAGCATACAGAGTTTGTACAATTCTACAGTCAGTATTTGGTGTGACCGCTTTTATTCCTCAGCACAGCCTGAACTCTGTGAGGCAGCTTTCTGTCATTCCTTTACAGGCTTCAGGAATAGTTCCCCAGGCTTCTTGAAGGACATTCAAATGTCTTCTTTGAATGGGTTTGCCTTTTGTTCTGATGATCCCACACTGCTTCAGTGACGCTGAGGTCCGGGCTCTGGGGAGGCCAGTCCATGCCTGATTCTGTTCCATTGGCAGTGTGTTTGAGATCATTGTAATGCTGAAAAATGAAGCTGTTGCCATTTAAATGCTTTCCAGATGGTATTGCATGGTGGATCAAACTCTTGATTGTAATTTTCTGCAGTTATAATTCCAT